>JAENJI010000212.1:0-143096 GCA_018901935.1 Pugionium cornutum | reverse complement strand
TAAATTAACTGATGCTGCTTGATAATTATACATCCGAACAAATTTGAATTTCGATGGAAGAAAACAAATAATATGAGAGTTGATATAAATATCTTTTTTAAAAGAGTGGTGGGACTGTATAACAACTCAAAAGGATCATTTACTTTCTTCAGAAACTCAAATGCATTATTGAAAACCCAAATAAAACATATAAGCTCGCTCTATGTTCATATCATATATCACTCACATGGCTCATCATTGTTTCATTGAAATGATAACTAAGCTACTAAAGTTGTAATGATCTACTCAACAATGAACTTTTGCCTATATGGACCTTCGTCAACTAAATTTAATTGTCTTTCCCTCCGATATCTAAGATTTGTGACAGCTTTACGCTAAGTATTATTGAAATTTATAAATAATAAATATTTCTACATGTTTTGGAAATTTGATCTATTTATATGCTTCCGTAAATCAAACCCAAAATTTTTTGTAACACTTTTATATTCAAAATCTTAAAAGTTTAATATATTTATTCTAGTTTCTCTGTTAATGATTAAACTGTACTATCATTCTTTGTTGTCATTATTTTTTTCTCTTTAAATTATAACTAGATTTATATCCACGCTATACGTGGAGAAAAATATTCGTAAATTATATTTTATTAGTAAATATAAATTAAATATTTATATAATTTTTTTTTATTTTAAATTACTTTTAACATTAATTTTTGTATATACAAATTAAGAAAAGGAAAATAATTATTTCTTACGAATTTAATAGTATTTTTTTGTTAGTTTAATAAAATATATTAATTATATAACCAAATTAATTACAATGATATACTTATAATTATTATAGTAAGTTAAACTCATTTTTATATTTATTTAAAATTTATTTTAGTGATGACACGTCAGCATGTTATTTCTGTTAATAACACGTTAGAGTAAAGTTATTTTATTAAAATATTTCTCAAATAATGTATTAAGGATTACGGTAGTAACTTAAATCTATTTATATTTATTTGAAATTATTTATAAATTAATGTATAAAAAATTTAAAAAAATAAAAAGTATTGTTTTTGCAAATATAATAATATTTTTTGGTTAGTTGAATAAATTATATTTATTTTCTAACCAAATTAATATGGCATGTATTGTAATTATTCTAGTAAGTTAAAACTTTTTATATATTTAATCTGAAACTCCATGTGGTGTTGCTACGTCAACATAATATTTTTATTATTAACATAATATTTTTATTATTAACACATTAAAATAATGTTATTTTTTTAAAAAATTTTAAAATAATATATTAGAGATATTTCACTACTCCATTCTATATCTGTTTGATGCGATGACAATATGACTGACATGCTCTACTCCCTGACTAATGTGCCGAGTGTAGAGAAGGGCTAGACGATCATGGGCACAAAGCCAGAAGAAATCGTTCACTTCACATAATTTCTTATAACTATTCTGCAAATCATTGATACGTTGACAAGACACGTGTTCATAATATTTTTATTATTAACACATTAAAATAATGTTATTTTTTTAAAAAATTTTAAAATAATATATTAGAGATATTTCACTACTCCATTCTATATCTGTTTGATGCGATGACAATATGACTGACATGCTCTACTCCCTGACTAATGTGCCGAGTGTAGAGAAGGGCTAGACGATCATGGGCACAAAGCCAGAAGAAATCGTTCACTTCACATAATTTCTTATAACTATTCTGCAAATCATTGATACGTTGACAAGACACGTGTTCTTTTATCGCAAGCCAAAAGTGGCAAGAAAGAGAAAAGAAATAGAACTCAGAAATGTGGATAGTTTAATTTGTAATGTATTAATTTTATATATGTAAGGGTTAAAGAATGATAAGATTAAGGTCGGCTTAAGAATCAATAGAAAAAGAGTGTTAGAAGATGCGGCTTGAACAAGTCAGTAATCATAGGTAGTGAAAGTGACAGTTGGAAAACAAGTGAGAGAGGGGGGAGAGAGAGAGAGAGGATCCTATATTTAGGCATCACTTGAACTCATCTCTTCACAAGTGTCTGAATCTTCACATCATCAGCACAGTTCTTTTCCCCCACACAATCTGATTTCACATTTGATCCACCACATCATTTGGTTTGTGTTCACAGGTAAAGAAGATTCTGCCAAATCTATTAAGACAATTGTTGTTACATCATTGTTTGTTCTATTGATGTGAAACATATATGGATTTTTGTTCTACTAATGAGCCTAATGATGATGAAACACAAAATAGGTTGAATTAAGATGTATGTTTTTTGGATACCCATTTTGATTCTCTTGATGATCTATAATGGGTCTTCTTTATATTTCTGTCTTCTTGACCATAATTACTAGAGAGTTTCATCTAATGGCTAAGAGGAGGTCGTGGTTCGGTTGGATGAAAAGGCTATTCATGTGCGAGGCGAAAGCAAAAGCAGAAAAGGTTTTGTTCCTTTCCGTTGATACCCTGAATTGTCAATGTTTACGAATCTAAATGATTTTTGTTTTGTAGAAGCCAAGGAGATTGAGATGGGTGTTTAGAAGACCTAAGGTAAGAGAGCAGATTGCAACTTGTGCGCAAGAAACAAGGACTTTGAACGACGCAACAGAGGACCAGAGAAAGCATGCAATGAATGTAGCCATTGCCACGGCTGCAGCAGCTGAGGCGGCGGTTGCAGCTGCCAAGGCAGCTGCTGAGGTTGTCCGGATGGCGGGAAACGCCTTCACATCACAACATTTTGTCAAGAAGCACGATCCCAATATGGCTGCTATCAAGATTCAGAGTGCCTTCAGGGCTTATCTGGTCAGCCACTCTACTTTAAGATTTGCATAAAATCTTAGTTTCTGTTTGAAGCTAAGTTTCCTGCAGTGTTTGATCTTGTGATTGGTTACAAAACAGGCTAGGAAAGCTTTGCGGGCGTTGAAAGCAGTCGTAAGGCTTCAAGCAATTGTGCGTGGCCGAGCTGTTAGGCGAAATGTGTCTGCTTTATTGAAGTCTTCACCCTCCAACAAAGCTTCAACATCAAGCCTCATCCATAGAAACACAGAGAGAAAACATTGGTTCAAGATCAAACCTGATTTCAAAGAAGAGATTAAGTTATCGAAACATTCCATGTGTAACTCGAAGGTCGACTGTAATGGTCAGACTGGTTGGGATAATAGCGCTCTCACGACGGAAGACATCAAATCCATATGGTTGAAGAAGCAAGGTGTGATCAAGCGTGAGCGTATGTTGAAATACTCCCGCTCACATCGGGTAGGTTCTCTCTCGGGATCTTTATATTAACCGGTCTGTTTCGATTTGAGGTCTCAAAGAGTTGTTTCGCAGGAGAGAAGAACTCCTCATATGCTTCTGGAGTCACTGTACAGTAAGGATATGGGGATGCGAAGCTGTCGACTGGAACATTGCGGTGAACCCAAGTCTGCAAACTTTATAAACTCAATTCTCATTCCAAACGAAATGTTTGTCCCGACAAAAGTAAAGCTCAGAACTTTGGTGAGACAAAACTCTGGTGATGGACAAGACTCTGCATTTTCTTTCCCGAGGAGATCTTTCAGCCGTTTAGAGCAGGGTCTATCGGAAGACGAGAGCTGGCTTCAAAGCTCTAATGGTTTTCAGCCTTACATGAGCGTGACAGAGTCTTCAAAGGAAAAAATGAGATCACTGAGCACACCGAGGCAACGCGTAGGGCTCATGGATTCTTGGTTCGATAACAATAACAAAGATGGGGCTAAAATCTCTCTCTGGTCATCCTTTGTCACTGAAACTAGTAAGATCAGCAGCTTTTAGAAGTTGTCTCTGACCACAAATCAACATTGTTATTGAATCTTGAACCTTCATGTTTACTGTATCGAAGGGGACTTTCTCTGGTTTTCACTTCTCGTTTCTTTTATGGGTTTAATATCTCATGTTCTTTATAGATATGCTTCTGAAAAAGGCTATTTTTAAGCTTTTGGTGTTTGCTTCTGTTCATTTCTTAGTCGAGGAATCGGAAGCATCTTTATCGATGTGATTCTTTTTTGCTCAAACCACAAAACAATGTTGATATAAGACCATACAAATTACAACAGGTTATGAACTCTTGACCTAATTGAATTTCCGAAAATATTCACCGTCTGACATCGAAACTGATCAAAGACAAAATGCCAATACAGAACTAGAAAAAAAATCCTAAACACTCAACTCTATTACCTAAACCTTAACCAATTGTAAACTTAATCTCTATGCCCTAAATCTTAAATTTTTCAAACCATAAACCTTATATTCTATTTCCTAAACCTTAAACATTAATCATAAACCTAAACCGTAAACATTTTCTTTTACTTGGATAAATATTGTATTAACTAGATTTTGACCCACATCCTACGTGGAAAAAAATATTTACAAATAATAATTAATTATTTATTTTGTTAATTTAAATTAGATATATATATATATAATTTATCTCATATTTAAAATAATTTTTTTTAAATTTTTAATATTGATTACGAAAATGAAATAGATAATAAAATCGGATTATACAAGTAGATTTAAATTGTATCTATTTTGGATAAAAGTATACATATGATAAATATTTAATTAAACTAAACTTTTGTTTTATATTTTGTTTGACTAGTTTTTCAAAATTTATATTTTGTTTTATATTATATTTACATTTTATAATAAAATACATTGTATATCGAAATATTAGAGTGTATAATGACAATTTTCGTAAATACTCTAGTAAATTATGTCTTAAATAATATTTTTCTTAAATGCTCTAATAGTGTGATATATCATACATAATTATAAATCACACACGTCAATATAAAATTATTTTGTTAAAATAATTTTCAATTAATATATTATAGATTAAAATATGGTTATTTTGATATTTTATTTATCTAAAAAGTACTTATGCGACCATAGGCTGCGTTTTCTGGAAAGTATCATCGACGGCTGTTATTTCTCCACGTCATCGAAATGGATAAACTGGAACAGTCCAAAAGTTTTGCTCTTTCTTTGCAATGAGATAGAACGACTGAAAGATTGCAAATTCCCGACGTTTTTAGCTTTCACTAATGGAGGCTCTGCAATTTTCCAGCCACTTATCCGTTAATAGTGTTCCGTGCACTCAGAGCTGGATCGGAGCTCGGAGAAGTAAAACTGCATTTCGTTCTGCATTCACCGGGACCACCAATTCAGCTTGTCTCTCCTTTAGGAACCCTTACTCGGTTTGGCTTCAAATTTTTTTTTTTTCGTTATTGCCTCACTTAAGATTATGCTTTTTGTTAGTTTTTTGGTCTTTAGTGTTCTCTGTGATGTGTGTGATGAGTAGAGGGAGATATGGAATTGGGTGAATTCGAAGACAGTTGGCCATGAAAGATACAGAGGGAGCCAAGTGAGAGCGGAGATGTTTGGCCAGTTAACGAGTGGACTCGAGGCTGCTTGGACCAAACTCAAAGGCGAAGGTTTGTGTTTTTCTGTTTTATATAATCTTTTTCTGCCATGAACTCAAAATTAGGAATCTCTTGTACTTATCAAAGTTATTAGCTTTGTTCATGTGTCTTACTTCTTGAAGAAAAGTGAAAATATGAGTGACGATTGACATTTTTTCATGAATGTAAAGACTGTCATATATATAGCTAAACTCATGGAACGAGGAATGTTAGAGAGAAATAGTTTTCTTGATTATTAAACGAAGTGATCATTTTAATTAAGGGCAGTGGAACCTTTCCTCTAATAGATGCAGAAAGGATGAATGCCAGTTAAAGCTAGTTACGTATTTGAACTTGCAGAGGTGCTGACAAAGGAGAATATTGCTGAGCCAATGCGAGATATCAGAAGAGCTCTCTTGGAAGCAGATGTGAGTAGTGTTTGTTCTGTTTCATGAGGTTTCTCTTGTATCAAAGTAATTTAGTCGCTTTGCGGTTTGTTAACAGGTGAGCCTCCCAGTTGTTAGAAGGTTTGTTCAATCTGTTAGTGACCAAGCCGTTGGAATGGGTGTTATTCGAGGTGTCAAACCAGATCAGCAATTGGTCAAGGTAATTAGCAATAATAGCGGTTCTTAATTTTTCTTTTTCTATCAGAATGATGGTTCCCAAAGTTGATCTACTCAATGGTGATCACTTTAGTTTCAGTAATATTGAAGTGTGGATTATCATGGCTTTATTCCAGATTGTGCATGATGAGCTAGTGAAATTGATGGGTGGAGAAGTATCTGAGCTACAGTTTTCTAAATCCGGTCCTACGGTAATATTGTTGGCTGGGCTCCAAGGAGTTGGAAAGACAACAGTTTGCGCTAAACTCGCTTGCTACCTAAAGAAGCAGGTATGCTTTTTGAAAACAAGGTGGAAATTTTGAAGGGATTGTTACTCTATGTCAAACTGTGGTTGGCATTTATGATAATTGATCATTTTTTACAGGGAAAATCTTGCATGCTTATTGCTGGAGATGTGTACCGACCTGCAGCCATCGATCAACTTGTCATTTTAGGTGAACAGGTATTGAGATTTGCACTTTTGAATCAAAGTGTGAACTGAGAACATGTGTGCGAACATGTGATGATATTCTGTTCTGTAAAACAAATATGTCCTGATGCTCTCCGTGTCAGGTTAGTGTGCCGGTTTATACAGCAGGGACTGAAGTAAAACCTTCAGATATAGCAAAACAAGGTCTAAAAGAAGCTAAAAAGAATAATGTTGATGTAGTTATTATGGATACTGCAGGGAGGCTTCAGGTAATCATTCGTCTTTGAGAGTTATTGTATCGTAATTGTTTTGCAGCTTTAGTCATGAAATTGCCTCTTTGTGACAGATAGATAAAGGGATGATGGACGAATTAAAAGACGTGAAGAAAGTTCTGAATCCCACAGAAGTGCTGCTAGTTGTGGATGCCATGACCGGACAAGAAGCTGCAGGTACTCATTTTCTATGCTATGTTTTTTCTTCAAGAAGATTCAAAGCATCCTGAAGATGGGCGTTAGTTGTTTCGAATATATACTTAGATGAGCTTATGTACTTGCTACAGCACTGGTGACGACATTCAATGTTGAGATAGGAATCACAGGAGCCATTTTGACAAAGCTTGATGGTGATTCAAGAGGTGGTGCTGCTTTGAGTGTTAAGGAGGTGTGTGTTCTTCTCCTTCTTTGATAGATTCTCATAGAAAGTTACTTCAAAAATTTACTCTTAAAATGAATGTCGTTAGGTATCTGGAAAACCGATTAAACTGGTAGGACGTGGAGAGCGGATGGAGGATCTTGAACCCTTTTATCCAGATCGAATGGCTGGAAGAATTTTAGGAATGGGAGATGTGCTTTCATTTGTAGAGAAGGCACAACAAGTTGTAAGTTTTCAGTAAATTTACAATCAACCTCTCTTTCCCTTTCTCTCTTACACTGAAGTCTTTTCATCTGTCTATATAGATGCGTCAAGAAGATGCTGAAGATCTACAGAAGAAGATAATGAGTGCAAAATTTGACTTCAACGATTTCCTAAAGCAGACTCGTGCAGTTGCGAAAATGGGTTCCATGACACGCGTTCTTGGAATGATTCCGGGAATGGGGAAAGTAAGTCCAGCACAAATCCGAGAAGCAGAAAAGAGTCTTATAATCATGGAAGCAATGATTGAAGCAATGACACCGGGTTTTTCTCCTTTTTCTTTCTTCCATTCCATTACAGAAACAAGCACTTCGTAATCTCAATTTGGTGAATGTCTTATTCTTGTTTAAATTTGTTGGACAGAGGAAAGGGAGAAACCAGAGTTACTAGCAGAATCTCCAGAGAGAAGAAAAAGAATTGCTAAAGATTCAGGAAAGACAGAACAGCAGGTCATTCAGAGTTTTTTTAAGCTTAGTTTCTGCATATGTCAGACAAGAAGAAGATTCTCAATACCCCTTTTTGTTGTTGTTGTTATTGTTCAGGTGAGCGCACTTGTAGCACAAATCTTTCAAATGAGAGTGAAAATGAAGAACTTGATGGGAGTAATGGAAGGAGGATCAATTCCTGCATTAAGCGGTCTCGAGGACGCATTGAAAGCAGAACAAAAGGTCTCTTATTCTTCTTCTTCTTCACCTTTAACATGTGACAGAGGTTAATGGATACTTGTAAATGTATCTTAGGCTCCACCTGGGACTGCAAGGAGAAAGAGAAGAGCGGAATCAAGAAAGAAATTTGTGGAGTCAGCATCAAGCAAGCCTGGTCCTCGTGGGTTTGGGTCTGGTAATTAAATCTGTTGCACTTTTGGACATTGGAACTTAAAAAACCAAACTTGGTTAATCTCGAAACGATTATTTATATAAAAAACGGTTTTTTTATAGTTGAATAATGAATATAATTTAGTTTTC
Organism: Pugionium cornutum; assembly: GCA_018901935.1. NCBI lineage: Eukaryota > Viridiplantae > Streptophyta > Magnoliopsida > Brassicales > Brassicaceae > Pugionium > Pugionium cornutum. The sequence continues at coordinate 134,764 of JAENJI010000212.1, read as the reverse complement.
GTTTTAATGTAATTTTTCTTTTTTGATGTCACTTGATTTTTTTAGTTTATATATAAATTTCGAATTTTTTGAAGTAATAAATCTTAAGTTTAATGAAAAAACACATTATGATTTAGGTGTAAAGGAAACACGATATTGTTATTTGGATCTGAAAGAATTATAGTAAAATAAAAAGAGTAATACTCGCATAAATTATTATATAAAAATAATTATTTATTTTAAATAAAATATATATAAAATTAAAACATAATGTTTGGGTTCACTTTTTCCAATTTAGGGTTTAAATTTTTTTCGTTAAGAATAAGTTTTCAAGTAAAGTAATACCCTAAAATAGCACATTTTAAAGTTTTTTTTCTAAATCTAGCATCATAAAATTAAATTCCCAAAAATAGCACAAATACTTATATAAAAATACTTATTTATTCTAAATAAATTATACATAAACTTAAAGTATTGTATTTGAGTTCATTATTTCCAATTTAGGGTTTAATTTTTTTCTATTAAAATATAGTTTTAATGCATGTTAATCTTAAATTTGTGCTATTATTGAAAATTTAAACTAATGATGCTATTTTTTGAACAAAAACTTAGAAAGATGCTATTTTAGACATTTGTTTTTTCAATTATTTTAGTATTAAATTTGTGTTATTTTTGGAAATTTAAATGTGCTATATTTGGAACAAAAACTTGAAATAGTGTTATTTTAGTGAATTGTCTAAATAAAAATGCATCTAATTTTTACATTTCATAAAATTTTGCATAAGTAGAGAATTTTAAAGAAAAAAACATGCAAGATATCTAAGAGTATCAGCAGCGGAAAAATATGCCCGATTGCGTTCGTTGAATATCTCAAGGCCAATCTTGTCAAGAAGGTCGCCGTTGAAACTTACCTTGACGTCGGCGACTAGGCCACTTTTGATAAGCCCTTGTGGAGCGACAAGATCTTTGATGAGCCATCCAAAATTTCTGTCCAATGACCTTCGAGCATCAACGATTGTGACGACATCTTCGGAATCGTCATTATACATGACTTCCCACTTTATCGTTACATCATCCATAGCTGACTTGGACACTCCTAAATAGCTCAAGTTTTCGACTTGTATGTGGAACCGATCATTAGAGCCAAACTCAAGGTCCTTGCCACGTCTCACAAGTGCTATTGTCTTTCCGTCTGTGTCTACGTGTATGACAAAGATGAGATCCGACAAAGATATTTGGGGTTTGGGCACTGGCGGTTTCACGTCCTTGGCTCCGGAATGTTCTCCTTTGGCCATCACCATCGTGGACTTCTTCTATCTCCTTTTAATCTCTCTTTCTCTTTCTTTTGTTTTGGTATGAATTTTATGTTATTCACCGGACCCTTCATATTTATAATGTTCTAATTCTAATTAATTTACCAGAGTGTAATTGGAATAAATACATAATATATGGAAATTTAATTGTAGATTTAAAACAATTATGGACGTGGATTTTACAACCATTTAATTTTCCACATCATATACTAAATTAATAAATAAACCTAATCTCCATCAAAATTAATTAATATAGTAATTTACAGATATTACTGCGTTGTTGTTTTGAATAATTTATGTTTTTTCATTTGTTATGATTTTTTGAAAACTTTTACATTTTAAAATAAATATTATTTAAAACATAATTTACCAGATTATTTACGAAAACTGCCATTAGACAGTATATTATATATAAATCCATAATATTTCGACATAAAATTTATTTTGTCATAAAATACAAATACAATATAAAACAAAATATAAATTTTGAAAAATTAGTCAAACAAAACATGAAATAAAAATTTAGTTTAATTAAATATTTATCACATCTACACTTTTATCCAAGATAAATATAATTTAAATCTACTTATATAATACGATTTTATTATCTATTTTATTTTCGTAATCAATATTAAAATATTTAAAATATTATTTTAAATATAAGATAAATTATATATATATATATAATTTACATTAATAAAATAAATAATTAGTTACAATTTATAAATATTTTTTTCACTAAGGGGCGTGGATCAAAATCTAGTAGTAATATTATTTTTTGACAAATGTTGTCAAAAATAGATTTAATTTTTTAGAATATTTAAAAATGTGTTAAATTTTCCTCTAAATATTCTCTTCAGGGTCAAGAGCAGGTAGAGAGGTCAACTGTTGTATAGAGTAAGAGAAGACACAAGATTCCTCTGTGTATTATTTGTTTAAAAATAGGATGAACAAATCATTCGTTGAGTTAGAAGCCTACATAGTTTTGTATCTTTCACTAGTTATGCCTTTTGGTACATAACAAAACTTCTTACATTATACATGTAATAACAAAAGATCAAATATATGGTTTCTACTCACGTAACAGAAGAATGTTTCAACGCTTCACTGCTTCACCATGAAGGAGCTTTTACAGCTACATCCACCCACTGCAGCTGGGTTTTCAGCTACCTGAACACAAAACAAGCATCACAAAATCAAATGAAAAACTTCAAAAATTTGATCAATGAAATTCTTTTGATATGGACAAAACATGTTGTTTCAAGATTTTATAGACATGTTACAAATGATAGTGAAGAATCTTAGGCTAATACACTCCAATCAGCTCAGGAGAAAACATACAAGAATCCCATAGACTACCATAAGCATTGAAGAAAATGGACACAATATCAGAAGATGGGAAGTATTGAGATTCTTAAAACCCTGAACGATGAGAAGAGAGAGCTTTACCACGAAAGCAGAACGGATCAATTCCTCCACGTAATCAACCGTGGCACCTTTCACAAAATCATATGAAACATTATCTACAACCAATTTCACACCATTCTTCTCGAAAACCCTGCAATGTTTAAAGAACAGCTATAATTGAGACAAAACAAACGATGTTGTGCAACACAGAAGGGAAAGAATAGTAAAGACTTGAGGTGAGCAAAGTACCTGTCATCAGAATTGGTTCTACTATCAAGCTCAAACACATATTGGAAACCAGAACACCCTCCCGTTTCTACACCCAACCGAAGCAGTTTCTTTTCCGGCTCACTAGATTGTAACTCTTTCATCCTCTGACAAAAGGATACAACTCATAAAGGTCAAGACAAGGGATTAAAAACAAAGACAAAAACAATGTCTGTCTTAACAATCCAAATAGTTAAGTTGAAGGATTCACAAATGGCAGAAATTTCAGAGCTTTGAGAACAACGGATCAAAAAGAATGATCCATAATAAGGTAGAGGTTTACTTCATGTTGACAGATTACATAACCAACATAGCCAATGTATATTCTGAAAGAAATCGATCCCTCATATTTGTTAAGTTGAAGCAATTTAGAGGTAGAAAAAGGTCTCCATGGTTTCCATTTCTGCAGAATCGTGTACTATGGATGTTGGAAACGAACTGAATAGAGCAATTTCAGAAACAGCAGATGCCATACCCGGATACAATTATCGCTGAGATGGACGATATCGAGAGAAGAAGATTCAGACTGGGAAGAAGAATAAGAAGATGAAGCTTCTTTGACAGCAGAAGCGGAAGAAGAAACAAGCATCCGATGGTTTTCTCTAATTCGACCTGCCAAATACGGAGCAACGCGTTTCACCAGAGATCTCGACATGATTTTAAACCCTTGAGAATCTCCCTTTATTCTCTTTCTACGATAAAATGACTTTTAGTCTCTTTTCGCCATGGATGACAAATCATTCAAGCTTTCTCGAAAGTTTCTTCCTTTTCTGGGAATTTTTGTGTCTTACTTCGTCAAAAACAGACGATGGAGGCGAGAGGAAGAGGTTTCATCTACCATCCACGTAATCGGTTTCTGTGTTGCCCCCACTATTTATAAGTAATTTTTAATTCGGGCTCATTATTTTGTTTTCTATCAGTTTCATCCTTAGTATGCAAATTGATGGCTACTTAACGAGCAAGGCTTGCTCTGTAACATATGTTAAAATATTAAGTGATTCTTCCTATGCCTTTCGAGTTCTTCACATAATTCGTGCAAAACTTGGACAAATGTAAATATACTTGATGTAAAATTCAAAGGCTCAACATCAGTATCACAATCCTTTTTATAACATAGCTTCAAAGCTTACATGTATACAACAAAACCCAACAAGAAGTTTGCTCCTTGAACAAGCTCAACTCTGTTTTTGTATATATATGATCTTGTTTGTTAGATTTTTTTATACTATCCGAATTCAGGTATGCACTCTAAAACAGGTCTCCAACCTCTATTACTACGTTGATCAAGATAATCATCAGTATTTAAACGTTGTTTCTCAAGAGTCTGATACATCATGTCATGGACCGAACCTCCTTGAAGAAGCTTCTTGAACTCTTGCTTATGCACAACGATCTTCATTCTCACAACATTCACATTCTTTTTATCATCGCCATCGATGTTGCCATTGATGATTTCACTAGTATCATCATATTCTCGTAATAATCTATCGTCTTCCACTTCAGGATTCGCAAACTCTTCACTTTCTTGATCTTCTTCTTGTTCATCGTTGGAGGCAAGAGATAGTAGAGACGGCCAGAGAGAAGTTTAGCATCAGGAAGAAGATGATGATGGTGACTAGGGGTTTTATCAAAGAGAGAGTGACCAGAGAATTGGGAAAGGATGTGATGAACACTAATTGGTTCTCTATATTCAAGTACCTTCCCATCGTGTTTTATTATCTTTATCACTTTCTTCTCCATTACTAAACAGTTTCCCATCTTCTTCTTTCTTACTCTTCTTTTGTTTGTTTTTCTGTTGTTTGCTTGGAGATTTGTTGATATATATATATATATGCAGAGCCGATCCTAAATTTAACAGGGCCACAAACAAAAAAGAAAATTGACAGTTTTATACTATAAAAAAATGGGACGTTCTAATTGTTTAAAAAATATATTGTTATAAGAATTCGAATTGAAGAATTCAAAGAATCAGTTTATTTTTATTTACCATTGTGATAAGAATACTTTTAGAATAAGTGCTGATTTTTTTCTATTAATATTAAGGGCCAGAAACACGATCTTGTTTTGGTTGGGCCCAAAATGTGTGTGTGTTTGGGGTTTTGTTATATCGTACGGTTAGTGCCACTATATCAGATGGGTCCCGAATTGATTTGTTCACTCTTTTCTCTTTTGCTTTTTATGGTGAGTGGGATGGTGTGGTCGGGGGTGGTGCATTTTCCCTGTTAAATATCATACATTGCATTTGTTGTTTATGTTAATATGTCATAATAAAATTTTCATTTGCATACAAGAACAGAAAAAAACACAATATAAAAAAATTCAATTTGCTTTAGTTAGTATTCATCTTTTAACTTATGATTAGATTTTTGAAAAAAATGAGTATAACTAAACAAATGAATGTGAGAAGGACATAGAGAGGTGAAACTAGAAGATGAGAAATAAAGGTATGGTCAACACAAACTATTAGATAATGGGTGGGTATATAAGAACTATCTAGGGCTTCAATCTATTGTTTGTGCCACAATGGTTTCATCTTATTGTTTTGAGGTCAATGTTCGATTTGCATTTTGCAATGAATGCACACAGTAAATCTATGTAGTGGCTCACTTTAGACAATTCAATTCTCTTTTTAATCATGTTTGGACAATATAATATATTTTTTTGTCACATGTGCCACAAACAGATTGCTTTAATAACCCAATATTTTTATACGAATATTTAATACGTTCATACAAAAAAATAGAGTCGAACTCAACGGTTTTTAGATGGATATAAATGTGCTACAACCAATAAACCACTTAACACTCTCTGGACAATATAAGATTTAAAAGTATGTTTTGGTTATAGAATATATGTCAACACTTTGTGCTTGTATATTTATTACAATAGCTAGTTTAAATTTGACAGTTTTATATTATTGCATGATAATAGTAAACGCCAAATCATTTATGCATAACAGAGCCGGTCCTGGAACCAAGCAGGACAAACCTGTGCTTGCGGCCCTTCATATTTTTTTAAAAGAACCGGCACTCATTTTAAAAATATTCTGATAAAATAATGTAAAACGGCCCTTTTTTTTATTTGCTTGCGGCCTTCCTAAAGTCAGGGCCGGCCTTGTGCATAAACGTAATATATTTGAAATTGAACTTAAAAACATATCATATGTTGTAAGTTATATAGCAAAATTAATTGATTAATCGAAAAAGAGGCAACAGAAATCCAGATAAGAAGTACAATATGAATAACAACATTTCACTTAACTAATGAGATTCTTTTCTCAATTCTCTTTTTAAAAGGAGAAAGCCCTCTTTGTGATCGTTTGGACAAAACACGAAATGACGAAGGCAAAAGGAATTTAGATTTCTCGTCCTTAGTTCCCATGCTTTTGGTCGACTCACGTGCTATACTCCACCAGATCTTCTTATAACACGTGGCAGTCTTCCGTTGGTAGTCACCGTCCAAACACCTCTTTTGAATTATTGCTTCTACCATGTTCTTAGTATTATGATCTTTACCTCTTTTTGTTTTCCTAAAATACAATAATCAAAAGGATACAATTAGTTTTTCAAGTTCCATCGATTGTAACCACCATATTGAGATACTACAATTTCTGATAAAACTACTTGTTGATAGATATACACATTTGTTATTTCCTTATATTACATAAACTAGAAAGTAACCTCAAAGTTGTTTCGCATTAAACTTACTTATTAGAGGGTGTAAAGTTCCACATTGGAAGTTGGGAACTTTCTACACACCTATATAAGGTGTATGAGCTACTCCACTTATTGCAAATTGGTTTTGAGTTAGATGCTCATGTTTCCTAATATGGTATCAGAGCCCAGGTTAGCCCGATATTTCCCACAAAAACAATTTTCCACATTGGAAGTGGTCCGTATAAGTGGTCCGTATTATCGTGGTATGTTCGAGATGTTGGTGCGTGTCCCGTCCACATCTCGAGGAGGCCTATTAGAGTGTGTAAAGTCCCACATTGAAAGTTGGGAGCTTTCTACACACCTATATAAGGTGCATGAGCTACTCCACTCATTGTCAATTGGTTTTGAGTTGGATGTCCATATTTCCTAATATTACTTGGTATCTCATTCGCGAAGCTCTTAATATTGGCCAAGAAAATGGTTTCCTTTGTATTAGTTTACAAGAAAATTAATTAATGGTGTCTTCAACCTAATCCACTTTGATCCGAACCTGTAAATCAAAAAGCGTTTACATATATCTGAAAGAATTTCATGCCATTTGATCATTGATTGCGTATTTGAAAGGGTATATGCATATCAAATGTTTGTTAAATGTAAGTAATAAAATGGTTATAAAGAAAAACTCTAGTAAGAATAGCAGTGATTATTGAGTTTTAATGAGGATATTTGAGTAAACTAATATTTGAAAAGTAGTTTCCAAAAGGAATATCAAAATTTTGTTTTTCGTAAAATCAACAATAATTCAAGGTTACTTTTACAAATTTTTGCTATTGTTGTTTTGAGTTTATGATAGTGTAAGCAATGGTTAGGGTGAAATCAATATTACATAGAATTAAAGCTTCAAAATATTTCCAAAATTGAAAAGACGAGATTAAAACGAGAACCTACAAAATTGTAAGCAGTAAAATAAATTAAAATTTTAAATAAAGAAAATCATGCAATGAAAAAAGAGCTAATCATTATTCGTTTAGTCGTCGTTAGTGGTTATAATTATAGTTGCGAATTCAGAGCCAACCCTGAATTTAATAGGACCGCAAGCAAAAAAAAATGGGCTGTTCTAATTTTTAAATTTTTTTTTGTTATTATAAGGACTTGAACTGAAAAACTCAATGAAGCAGTTTACTTTTATTTATCATTTGTGCTAAGAGTACTTTTGAAATAAAGGCTGATTTTTTTATATTAACATTGATGGCCGCAAGCACGAGCTTGCTTTGCTTGGGCACAGGCCCGGCCCTGGTTGCGATCAACACTGTGGTTGTGATTATAACATATATTGTTCGTTTGAGTGCGTCAGCAGTTGTGATTACGTTTGATCATAGATTTTTAATTGTATCAACGGTCAAAAAATTGTAACATATAATATAACATTTTATCGTTATGATTGATCGTAGATATTTAAAACAGTTAAATGAATAACAATCAGTTATAGTCACAAACAAAAATAGTTATATACAAAATAACATGTTGATGTCGAGGAAGAAGTGGTCTAAGTCCGAGCATATGTTAACAAGGTCAATCAACACATTTGTGTTTTCGTTTAATTTTTAGTTTGTTTCTTTAAAGTGTCCTTATTTTGCATATAGATTTTGACCTTAAATTAGTTTTTATGACCAAGAAATTTTAATTTAAAGTTCCAAAATATTTCAGTTGTTTGTTTTATTGGGTAGTGGTTGAATTGTCGTTTTTTGCACTTTAATTCATTGTTACCAATAATGTTAGTTAAGTGCTTGATATGATTACATTTTTATCGATCTTCTAATTGTGGGATTAGATTATCATTATTATTTTTATTTCTCTATAATTTGATATATAAAAAATACCATAAATAATAGCTATAAAATTGGTTCAATGAAAATCATAAATAAATGGAGGGAAATATGGTTGGATTTTATTTATATATAACTCAATATTTTTTTCTTATTGGGTTCTGAGTAAGAGGTGTGGAAAAATTAAAAAGTTTTATTAAAATACTCAAAAAATTAAATCGCTTTCTGTTTTGCTAGATAACTTAATAAAAGGCAACCTGAAAAAGGCTAAGCATGGTTTTCTTTTCTGTGTGGTGGCATTATGATTTAGATATGCAAACGATTTTTATTTTATGTTATTATTTGAATCTTTTAATTTAAAGTGCAATCTAGTGTAAGGTATGTCGAGATTTTCTATTAATTTATTTTGAAACTAGCATGGCCTCCTTTATCAACAATATATATAATATTGCTCCATATTCCATGTAACTTATTTATATGAAAACCCATAAATTTGAGAAGGTTTTAACACGATTATAAAGTAATTTTTTAGTTTATAATCAACTTTTTAGTTTCAATTTATAAATTCACTAGATTTATATCCACACCATACATGGAGAAAAATATTCACAAATTATATTTTATTAGTAAATATAAATTAAATATTTATATAATTTTAATGTTTGTTTAAAATTACTTTTAACATAAATTTTTGTATATATAAATTAAAAAAAGAAAAATAATTATTTTTTACGAATTTAATAATATTTTTGGTTAGTTTAATAAAATATATTAATTCTCTAACCAAAATAATAATAATAACGTATATTGTAATTATTCTAATAAGTTAATATTATTTATGTATTTGTTTGAAATTTACTGTGATGATGACACATAAGTATGATATTTCTATTAATAACACGTTAGAATAAGATTATTTTTTAAAAATGTTTCTCAAATAATGTATTAGGGATTATAGTAATAATTTAAATCTATTTATATTTATTTAAAATTATTTATAAATTAACTTATAAAAAATTTAAAGAAATAAAAATATTATTTTTGTAAATATAATAGTATTTTTTGGTTAGTTGAATAAAATATATTTATTCTCTAACCAAATTAATATCAATGGCATGTATTGTAATTATTCTAGTAATTTAAATTTTTTTATATATTTAAACTGAAACTCGTTGTACTGTAGAATAACGTTGAATAGCATTGTACTCATTATTCTTTAATATTTTTATTATTAATACGGCAAAACAAAATTAATTTATTAAAAAAAATTCAAATAATATATTAGAAATATTGTAAAATTGGAAAGGGTTAACGTTCGCTTAACGTACAACATAGACCGTCGCAGTCTGCAATTGAAGGAATTTAGACAAATAAAGAAATAAAAGATTCCAAGGGTAAAATCAATGAACAATATAATTTTATGGGTGAGAAATAAAAAAAAACTAATTAGTTTTTGTTCTGCAATAAGAGAGTATAATGTGGGCTAATCAGAAATTTTAGAAGGTAATGCGGTAAAAACCTGACAAAACATAAAGATAAGGGGCTTCCGACAAAAGTCTCTCGACCCACTAACACTTCCATGATGTCTGTTCGAAAATTATGACCGTTGAAAGTAATTAAAAGAATGAAAAACTAATAACTCCCATCCTCTTTTCGGTATCTGTTCTTCCCAAAACTAAAACTTCCATCAGTAAAAATCAAGAGAGAGAGAGAGAGATGGGTTGTGTTTCCTCGAAACTTGTCAAGAAGGAACTCATAAGAGAGATTCGAGTCAACAATGGTCTCGATCACATTGTCTCGCTAACTTCCACTACTTACGGTCTTCTAGATATCGAAGAACAGGCAGAGATCTCTCCCAACTTACAGGAACTCACTAAAGGCGATGTCTTTGAATCCGAAATCAAACCGAGAAGATCAACACAGAGAGATGATCCTGAGATAATCAATACCTGGGAGCTTATGGAAGATCTCGAAGATTCAATACCCGTTTCGCATCCACAGAGGATAAGCCCCAAATCTCGAGGCATTTTTGGGAAATCATGGAAGACTCCGGTGAAATCGACCGTGGAATCTCCGAAGAGAGGTAGTAGTAAGAGATTTGGGGGGAAAGAAAACAGAGGAGGAAATAACTCGAGAGATGTGAGTCCGAACCACATTCTTAAGTCGAAGAACATTCTAGAAACTCCAAAGAGAGGCGTAATGCGTTTGAGTTTCCCTCTTAAATCTGAAGAACCTTCGGTGGTGATTACGCAGAGGAGGAAGAGTTTCAGTCCCATGTTTGATCCAGATCTCGTGGCTTCGTACGAGAGAGAGTTATCTCAGGAGCAAGAACAGATCAAGATGGTGATATCACCAGTTCCGGAAATTCGAAATACTGAGAAAACCCGAGAATCAGAGAGAATCCTGGAGAATTTCCCTGCAAAATGTCCACGAGGAGGAAAAGACTCAGTGGTCATCTACACAACATCTCTCAGAGGGATAAGGAAGACGTTTGAGGATTGCAATGCAGTAAGATCGATCTTGGATTCACATGAAATTCGATTCACGGAGAGAGATGTGTCGATGCACTCTGTATTTAAAGAAGAGATCAGAGGTATTATGGGAACAAAACAGGTGAAAATACCGGTAGTATTCGTGAAAGGGAGGATGATAGGAGGTGTTGAGGAAGTGATGAGGTTAGAGGATGAGGGCAAATTGGGAATTTTACTCGAAGGTATACCCACAGCCAGACTCGGAGGTGGTTGCTGCCGTGGATGCGGAGGAATGAGATTTGTGATGTGTATGATTTGCAATGGAAGCTGTAAGGTTATGGAGGAAAAGAAGAAGACTATGGTCAAGTGTTTGGAGTGTAATGAGAATGGTTTGATTCTTTGTCCAATTTGCTCTTGAAACATGTTTTTAATTATCGCCTTGTTTGATTTTTTCTTCAATGCTCCAATATTGTTGAACCACGTATTTCATGGTACTCTCCAAAAATGTGTATCTTGTGCATTAAAATCGGAAATAAATTCTTAACATAATTAAATTCTATTTCGGCTATTTGCTGAATAAAACCATTGATTCAACATTCCAGCAAAAAAAAGATCTATTGACATTTTTTACTGTGTCCAAGAAAGTTTCTTAACTCATTGCAAATGAAAAATATAAACGTTCATTAGAATGAAACGTTGTTCCCAAATTAGAGTTCTCGGTTGAAAAATGGTTTACGTAGAGATATAACCAAAAGTTAGTTTCGAACCCTTTTTAGTTTTGCACTAATATTATCAAAATTTCGCTCAAAAATTGTGTTAAAAAAAACATTATTTACGTGTTTGCCAAATAAATTCCTAATATATTATTTGAAAAAGTTTTTAACAAACTAACTTTAGTATGACGTGTTAATAACACAATGATTTTAAATTTAAATATATAAAAGGGTTTAAATTATTAGAATAATTACAATACATGTCACTGATATTAATTTGGTTAGAAAATCAATATATTTTATTCAACTAATCAAAAAATAGTATTACATTTGCAAAACAATAATATTTATTTATTTAAATTTTTAGTACGTTAATTTATAAATAATTTCAAATAAATATAAATAGATTTAAGTTATTACCTAATCTCTAATATATTATTTGAGAAAAAATTTAGAAAAAATAACTTCTCTCTCTCACTTCTCTCTCTCACGTATTATTAACAAAAATATCATGCTTATATTTCATCATTACAATAAATTTCAAATAAATATATAAATAGGATTAACTTATTCGAATAATTATAATATATTTCGAATAATTATAATATATGTCATTGTTATTAATTTGGTTAGAATATTAATCTATTTTATTAAACTAACCAAAAAATATTATTAAATTCATAAAAAACAATTATTTTTTTCTTTTTAATTTATATATATAAAAATTAATGTTAAAAGTAATTTTAAATAAAAATTAATATCATACAAATATTTTATTTATATTTACTAATAAAATATAATTTACAAATATTTTTCTGGATATAAATCTAGTTTATAGTTATTCGAAGAAAAGGAAAAAAATCAGAACTAATGTAATAGGCAACGATAATATATGATTTTCTAGAAAAAGTATAATATTAATTATATACATACAATTTTGAGATAAACCTAAAGTATAATATTATATACATACAATTTTGAGATAAACATAAAGTATAATATTATATACATATTTTGAGATAAACCTAATCGATATGATGACGAAAGCATACATAATTTGGCACACTTCCCAAAATCAGGCACACACGTCAATGCGTTTCTGCCCATCTATTTCCACCGTTATAGTTCAGAACATTTGATCACTTTATTCACGTAACAAATTAACTTTGCAAAAAAGCAACTAAAAGGCAAAAAAAATGGAGCTTGAAACCTCAGTTTATCGACCAAACGTCGCCGTATATGATTCGCCGGATGGCGTGGAGGTTCGAGGACGGTACGACCAAGTCTTCGCGAAGATTCTAACAAGACAAGCTCTTGGGTTTGTGGCTGAGTTACAGAGAGAGTTTCGTGGGCATGTGAGGTACGCCATGGAGTGCCGGAGAGAGGCACGACGCCGTTACAACTCCGGCGGTGTCCCTGGATTTGACCCTTCTACTAAGTTCATCAGAGACGGTGAATGGATGTGTGCCTCAGTCCCTCCTTCCGTAGCTGACCGGAGAGTCGAGATAACAGGTCCCGTCGAGAGGAAGATGATCATCAACGCTCTTAACTCCGGCGCTAAAGTCTTCATGGTCCATCTCTCTCGTGTTTTAAAATGTTTTTATTAATCGGACCGCTTCGGTTTGGATTTTGGTCTGGCTAAAATTGAATACAGTTTGATAATTAGTTTGGATTGGGATTTGATTTGATATTAATTTAGCTCAATTCGTTTTGGTTATTATGGCCACCTCTAATTGATTACTGTGAGCGGATATAACAGCCATCGATAGATTCGGTTTTGTTTCACTGATCTGGTAGATGCAATCCGGTTAAGTTTAACCAACAAACAGAATACAAATGAAGTAATCTTCGGTTGTGTTTGAACAGGCTGATTTCGAGGACGCATTGTCTCCGAGTTGGGAGAATCTGATGAGAGGACAAGTGAACTTGAAAGATGCAGTGGATGGGTCCATTACGTACCACGACAAGACTAGGAACCGAGTCTACAAGCTCAACGACCAAACCGCTAAGCTCTTTGTCCGGCCGCGAGGTTGGCATCTCCCGGAGGCTCACATCCTCATTGACGGTGAACCCGCTACTGGATGTCTCGTCGACTTTGGCCTTTACTTCTTCCACAACTATGCCAAGTTTAGACAGACTCAAGGTTCCGGTTTCGGACCCTTCTTCTATCTCCCCAAAATGGAACATTCTAGGTACCTTGGGCCGTGGACAAGACCAACCTGATTCTGTCATTAGTTTGATGTATTCCGGCTTAGGTTAATCAGGGGGCTTGGTTTCTTGACAGGGAAGCAAAGATATGGAACAGTGTGTTCGAGCGAGCTGAGAAGATGGCTGGGATAGAGAGAGGAAGCATCCGGGCCACGGTGTTGATCGAGACCCTCCCGGCTGTTTTCCAGATGAATGAGATACTATACGAACTGCGTGATCATTCGGTTGGGTTAAACTGTGGAAGATGGGATTATATCTTCAGCTATGTCAAGACCTTTCAGGCTCACCCTGACCGGCTCTTACCAGACCGTGTCCTAGTCGGAATGGGACAGCATTTCATGAGAAGTTACTCTGATCTTCTCATCCGTACTTGTCATAAGCGTGGTGTTCACGCCATGGGCGGCATGGTCCCCCTCTTAAAACTATCACACTTTGTCAAATAAAATAAAGGCATGTGTGATTGCACATGTTGATATGTTTGGTGGTTAATTTTGATGATCAGGCGGCTCAGATTCCAATAAGAGATGATCCAAAAGCAAATGAGATGGCATTGGAGCTAGTGAGGAAAGATAAGCTAAGAGAAGTAAGAGCAGGGCATGATGGAACGTGGGCGGCTCATCCAGGACTTATTCCAATCTGCATGGAAGTATTCACAGGCCACATGGGAGAAACTCCGAACCAAATCAAATCAGTGAAGCGCGAAGATGCAGCTGCAATAACAGAGGAAGATCTGCTTCAGATACCTCGAGGAGTGCGCACACTCGAAGGGCTAAGGCTGAACACACGTGTGGGAGTCCAATACTTAGCCGCGTGGTTAACAGGATCAGGCTCTGTCCCACTCTACAACCTGATGGAAGACGCGGCTACGGCAGAGATCAGCCGTGTTCAGAATTGGCAATGGATTAGGTATGGAGTGGAATTGAACGGAGACGGGCTTGGAGTTCGGGTGAGTAAAGAATTGTTTGGCAGAGTTGTTGAAGAAGAGATGAGAAGAATTGAGCAAGAAGTTGGGAAAGAGAAGTTCAAGAAAGGAATGTATAAGGAAGCTTGCAAGATGTTTACAAAGCAGTGTACTGCACCAGAGCTTGATGATTTTCTCACACTTGCTGTTTATAATAACATCGTAATTCACTACCCTATCAGTGTATCCAGGCTCTGAAAGAAGAAAAAAGAGGGATGAGAAAGTGAGTGTGTTTGGCATATGAGTTTCTGCTTTTGTGTTTTCTCAGTGACTGTTTCTCAAATGTTTTTCTCTCTATTAGTTTCTCTACGTTGGTATATTGTCTTTTATTTCCAATAATGAATAAATGTTCTATTGATGACTTGGTGTACGTATGGACATTGGAGGTAAACCGAAACAAGAACATGTGTAAAATTGATCAACGAACGCAGAGGAAAAAAGCCATCAGTATCAGCAAGCTTGTGTAATTAATAATTCTTGTTATTGTATCAAAACTACAAAAATGATAATTTAAAAACTTCTAAATTTTTTTCCACAAATATATATATATATATATATATATGGAAAATATATTAAAAATTTCAAAAGCATAGATTCGTTTAATCCAAAGAACCGGCTATATAACCGACTGTAAAAATAAATGAACCGATTCGGTTTATTAAAAACCGAGTGGAGATTTGTCGCCGTAACGCCTATAAAACCCAAATAGATCCCTGTTTCTCGAGTCTCTCGAATTAGGGTTTTTGCGTCTCGCTCATCGCCGCTAAGCTCTTCGCCTACAGGTTTCTCGATCGTTTACAATTTTACTCTGTCGTATCTGGAATCGATCGTAACGTCTTTTTTAATTTTCGGCTTAATTTCCTTATCTGTGTTGCGTTCTATTGTATCTGTTACTAGAATTCTCCTCTGTTTGTTAGATAATTGAATCCCTAGTTTGCTTCTCAACTTGGTTTGTTTCGAGTCTCTCGTATTAAGTTTTTCCGAGGAAGAGAAATACACTCGAAACAGAATGAAACTTTCTTAGCTACTAATTCTGGGTATTGATATATTAATATCATCACATATTTGGGTCTTCAATCGATTTCATAATTTCCTCTTCTCATTTGATATCTCTGTAAAGTTGATTGCTTTACTGGAAACATATTAGGTACTGTTTATTGCTGATTTTGTATGCATTCCATTTATGTAAATTCTGATGTAAATGGTCTTTGAATTCAATCAGATGGATTCTCAGATTAAGCACGCCGTGGTGGTGAAGGTAATGGGTAGGACCGGATCCAGGGGTCAGGTCACTCAGGTTCGAGTGAAGTTCACCGACTCTGATCGTTACATTATGAGAAATGTTAAAGGACCAGTGAGGGAAGGCGATATCCTCACCTTGCTTGAGTCGGAGAGAGAAGCCAGGAGACTCCGTTGATGCCCTTCCTCTTCTTCCTCTACAAGCCCAAAGAAGAAAACAGATGAACATCTGGTTATTTCTCTTTTGCTTTCTCCGATTGGATTAGTGGGATAATGCTTTTGAATCAAATTTTGTTCTTGCTTTCAGACAATTTGCTGGATTGATAAGTGTTCTGGTTATCGAAATCTCTTTACCCTTTTTCTTATTTAGTGTCTACAAATCAAGAATTTGATCTATATCGTCCATGTGATGATGTGTTTGGAAATTCATTTCTTGAATTTTTTTGTTACGTTCTTAATTTGGGTAAACAATGGTACTGTATTGCCATCAACCCAGATCTTCGATTTCGAAGAAGTATTTGATTTATTATCGAATCGTAATAAATTGTAGCCAAGAATTGCGCCTGTAAGAACAGAGAATAAATTATTGTGTAGAGGTTCTCCACTATAAATTTATCTACATACAGATAGATACAAGAGACTTTGCTATTCACATAATTGAATCCCAACTATGATGCCGTACGCTTTAAGATACATCCATTACCATTTTTTAACTAGGATAATACATGTGGGATGCACAATAATACTGAATTTTTAAAATATATATAAACATCAAAAATAGTAAACTAATTTCCATTTTTAATATGCGATATTAAAAAATAATAAATAGGGGATACATTTCATATTTTTATAATTTAAATTTTAAAATATTATATAAGTGAAACATTTCATATGAATCTTTTATTATCTATTTCAACAAACATGATATAAACAAAATCCAATCGTCTTTGAAGTTCTTCGTTTTTGGATATATGACCATTTTTCTTAATTATTTTATAAACAACATTGTAAAAATTAAGATGAAACATCATTTTTCAGTATATAAAGATATGAAAACATTGATCATTTTAATGATTAATGATGAGGAAAGTGCACTTGCTTGAAATTTGTGGAAGTAAATGAATATGCAATATACATGTATCAGTTTTATCCATATGAGGAGAAAATACATGATTGATATTTATCTTGAGAACAGAGAACTGATTTTTTAATTTCAGAGAAATTTTATGTGTTAGGAGAAATTTTGTAAGTTTAGGTATGACGTGGAAAAAAAATATGTTATTTTTATTTTTATGAGAGGTGTAAGTGTAAAATGAATGTGAATATCCAATATGTTTACTATATATAGTGTTATGATTTAGTTTTAGGGTTTTATGATATTTAATTAATTTTTTAAAAATAATTAAAATTAGTGAATAATTAATATAAAATATGAAATTTAATAGTGTTAATGAAGTTTTTATTTGTACAAAAAATCGAAATTTTCACTTTCCTTTTATATGTGTACAATAATTAAATATTCATGGAAAAATAATTTCCATTTTTAAAATTGGTGAGTAATTAAATGTGTAATGCATGAATTCAAAATTTTCTAATTTTTGAATCTTAGGATATTTAAAAAGTAAATAAGGTTTGAAAACTCATTTAATAATATCTCTATAATTAAATGACCTAATTAGAATATTTAAGTAATAAAATAAATAATTTATATTTTAAATTAAATTAATTAAAAAAATTGATGAGAGTGAATGTAGTGATGACAGATAAGCAATTTTCATTCTTTTTCTCCTTTTAACATATAGAAGATTTGATTTGCTAATAGTTGCTGCTTAATTTTGATAACAAAAAAAAATCTCTAGATTATAGACCAACGAATTAACACCTCAACAATTGAATTTATGATTTCTATATGTAATTAGCTAGTCACTAACTTTAAAATCTCTATACTGAAATCTAAAGTAAGATATATGGAATCTCTATTAGGTGGATAGATGCGTAGTTTCTTATTCAGCTCGTGAAAAAATGATAAGGACAATTATTGAGAAAAGGACTAAATACGTACTTCTTTGCATTTCTACTCTCTCTACTCTCTCTCTACTCTCTCTCTCTCTTTCTCTCTCTCTCTTTCTCTCTCTCTCTCTATCTAAGTTGAAAAAACCCTATAAGTATATGTCTTGCTCGTCTCCTTGGTTTCCCACATCGCTACATCTCTTCTTTTTTCTAAGTTCTCTTTAAACCGTTCATTAGTTAATTAGAAAGAGAAGAAACTTAAAAGACAATGGAGAACATGGGAAGTAGAGTGATAGAGCCATTGATAATGGGGAGAGTGGTAGGAGATGTTCTTGATTTCTTTACTCCAACAATTAAGATGCATGTGAGTTACAACAAGAAGCAAGTCTCCAATGGCCATGAACTCTTTCCTTCTTCTGTCTCCTCTAAGCCTAGGGTTGAGATTCATGGTGGTGATCTCAGATCCTTCTTCACTCTGGTATATATTTACACAATATGTTGGGGTTCCTGGTTTTGTAGTTATTGTGCCACAACATATCAAAAGTCTAACTTTATTGAGTAATATTTCCATTTTCTGGCTTGGGTCAGATCAATATTATATATAATATTTATAAAGTTTAATTTGTGGTACATAATATGATACTACTTAGTTTCTATCATTCTTTTTCTTTTCGTTTTTTATTGGTGGTAAACTCAACTGAAATTGCAAAAACAGGTGATGGTAGACCCTGATGTTCCAGGTCCTAGTGACCCCTTTTTAAAAGAACACCTGCACTGGTATGTTCAGTTTATTTATCTTTTCATTTTGGGCACATGCATTAATTGCATTTCAATAATTTATAACCCTAGTGAAATCTCTATTCATAATTTTGTATAAACTTGAGTTGGTCAAAATCTCCTCATCACAACATCATCATATTCTTAAACTTTTGATACAGATTAAACAAATCAGAGAATAATTGTGTCTATATGTGTCAACAGGATCGTTACAAACATTCCCGGTACAACCGATGCTACATTTGGTAAGAGGTCATCATGAATTTTGTTATATAGAAGAAGTGGTGAGCTAGTAAAGAATGTTAAATATGGTTGATATTGACAAAACGTATTATAAATTGAAATATAGGAAAAGAGGTGGTGAGCTATGAATTGCCAAGGCCAAACATAGGGATACATAGGTTCGTGTTTGTTCTGTTTAAGCAGAAGCAAAGACTTGTGATATTCCCAAATGTTCCTTCGAGAGATCACTTCAACACTCGTACATTTGCAGCCGAGTATGATCTTGGTCTTCCTGTCGCAGCTGTCTTCTTTAACGCTCAGAGAGAAACCGCAGCTCGTAGACGCTAGTCTCCATATTAAATGCTTAAAAGTTGAAGAAGAAAACTTAATAACATGAGGAAGAAAAATATGTAACCATGTCTATTTCTGTTCTTAATATTAGTACTTTGAATAAAGACTAAGATGGTTGTGTCCTAACACATGATTAATTTATCGTATTAGTTTGCGGTTTGATAACCAATGTTATTTTGTTGTTCCGTAAGAGAGAAATCAAATATCTTAACTTCGTTAGAAGTATGATATGTCAAAGACATTAAATATAAAATTAATTAGCTTCTACAGTTCATAGTTTATACTTAACCATCCATTGTATAATGGGTTTAATTCCGTCAACTACACGAATTTATGCGAATAAACCGTACTTTTTGGGTTTTTCATAAGTTACATAAACTATATTTTTCTTTCGTAAACTACATAAACTTCATAAATTATTCTAATTACAGAAATTCCGTTAATGTTTACACGTTAAATTATTATTAAATCTTGTTTTATTTCAAAAATCTGGTTTTAATTTCAAAATAAACCCAAGTTAAAACTAGATTTTCAAATTAAAACCAAATTTAGTAGCTATTTAACGTGTAAAAATTAATATAATTTCTGCAATTAGAATAATTTATGAAGTTTGTGTAATTTATGATAGAAAATACAGTTTGTGTAGTTAAAAAAAAAATTCAAAAAATACAGATAAAAATAAGTTTAGTCGCATAAATTTATGTATTTGACGGAAGTAAACCGTTGTATAATGAACACTGAGTTGGATTGAATCTCGAGTTGTAGCCCAAATGTACATGTGTGAATTTACGAAACTCGTATATCCCTTGAAAATAATCGGATGTGATGCAATTCAGCTTGGTACAATGTCAGTACGGTATAAAATGATAATAGCCCCCGAGGGGTGCATGTGGGAACACATTACTTTCAACGGTAGACTCAAGAGAGTCTACGTGTCATTGATTGAGTGGTTATTACTATTTACATTTATATATCCTTAAGCACTAGCAACTTCTTCTCCACTTTACACGTATATTATTCGCTATCATATCTACCAAATCTAGCAAAACTATACCAACTTTTGGAGACGAGTTTACACCAAAAAAAGGAAAACTTTGTTTGGATTTTGCTAAGATTACTATGATGTTTTTTGTTTGGTCGCCGCAGGCGGCTGCGGCTGCGGTAGATATTGTTCGTTTGTCTGTCGTCGGCGGTTGTGATTGCGGTTGATCACAGATTTTTAGTCGTACTATTGTTTTAATCAGCGGTCAAAAAAATTGCGACGTAGGACCGCTGCGTTTGCCGCAGATACCTACGGCAGCTAAACGAACAAAAATCTGTCGCAGCTGCAACTGTCAAATGAACATGACATATATATTTTGAATCAAATAGAATAACATTTTCTTTCCAGCTCATTGATTAAGAGTATTGAGTTAGAGAGTTTTAGTTCAATTTTGTCTGGATTTTGAACTTTATGTTCCAATCTGAAGAATATTTATCTAATCTAAATTGGTTAATTTTGGACACATGTGCCGTAAACAAAATCTCTTTTCGTTATTGTTTCCAAGACTTTTAGAATCTAAGATCTCAAGCCTAATATGTTAGCTTATAATATTTAAAAATGGATACAGTACACCTACGCAGGCAAATGGATTCACTACCAAATCAAGGGCATGCAAAGACTTTAGGAGTTGCCTGAAACATTATATAGAGTTTTAGCCTTTTAGGGTTTCAGTATGAAATAATGAGCCTGTGTTGTGCTGTTTACCCACTTATGGTTATTTTAATAGCTAAATCTTTTTCCAAAAGAAAAAAAAATATACATTTTTCAATAATGTTTATTCATAAAAGGACCCTCCCTCGTTTTGTTATTACAATTCAACACGTGTTCTGTTCAATCCCAGCTGGATTTACACAAATATTATTACTACAGAAAGTTTATGATAACTCCAAAAGATCAATTTCAGGACACTATATTTTTATTGATTAAAATTCTGTTAAGTTTACTCTTTACAATTATATTTAACCTTAGATTTACACAACTCTACTCTGTGTAGATTGCAACCAAACAATTCTTAATATACCCAAAGATATATTTCAATTATTTGTCTCGATCACTTCAACGCAGAAACACTTTTCGCTTGAAGTAACCAGACCAGATCCCAAAATCCTTTTCTAAGAACTCTCGGAAAAACTCTCTCTTTCTCAACACACGGCTCTCTCTCTCTCTCTTTTCGCTCAAAAGAAGACGTAAATTGAAAGCCTAGAGACACCCTTCTAAATACATGAAACTCTTGTTCATTATTTAGAAGATTTTTTTTTTCTCCTTCATGAATAATTCCATTATTCTTTGATGTTATTTCCATTTTTACTTGAAACTGTTTTTCCATTTATACCGCCAAGACGATGTTTCCTTTTTCCTTGATGTTGTCCTTTCCTTTTGCTGCCAAGATGCTTTTTCCATTTTTCGTGCATTTTAACTACATACACCTATATACATATATTATCATTGCCAAAAACTCTCTGTAGTGAATCGTTTTGAATTTCGCTTATGGGTCATAAAATGATGAAAATGCTCAATAAAAAAAATCATTCACACACATTGCGATTAACCAGCAGTAAGTACGTACATATATAAATCACATCATTCAAATCATACATTAACTAAAGAATTATATCTACCGGTAACATAGATTCATAAGTACAGTACATTGCGAAATCTTCTATTTCACCGGTACGAAGAAACCGCAAACATGGTGATTAACCAGCAGTGCAAATTATTAGCCGCCATAGGACGATTCTCGAGGACAAAACCAACATGCAATAACCATACGATTTAAAGAGAGGACCTGTCATGTTACATGTAATAACTGAAAAAAGGCAAGAGATATACTTAACCCTTGGACTCAGTCCATTGGTCTTCGTATAAACACATGAAGATTACAATATTTTAAACAACTTTTTTGGATTTGTAATGTAATATATAACAAAGGCTGTCTAAATTTGATTGGTAGACGTGTCGTGGAGTCGTGCTAGGCCCCCGCAAGGGTTTGATCCTCGTAGTATTTTGGATTTGGTGAGTTTCGAATGTGCTTTATATATAACCACAAGAAGTAAACAGCATAAAGTGAAGAAGAGAGGTACATTTACACATACTACAATAAAAAGTAATTTCAATGAACAATTTTTACATTATTTTTTTCATGACTACGCATAACTCTTTATTGTTTCATGGGTTTACTTCCGTCAACTACACGAATTTATGCGAATAAACCTATTTCCACCCGTACTTTTTGGGTGTTTCATAAGTTACATAAACTATGTTTTTCTTCCATAAACTACATAAACTTCATAAATTATTCTAATTACAGAAATTTCGTTAATGTTTACACGTTAAGTTATTATTAAAACTTGTTTTATTTTGAAAATCTGGTTTTAATTTCAAAATAAACCCAAGTTAAAACTAGATTTTCAAATTAAAACCAAATTTAGTAGCTATTTAACGTGTAAAAATTAATATAATTTCTGCAATTAGAATAATTTATGAAGTTTGTGTAATTTATGATAGAAAATACAGTTTGTGTAGTTAAAAAAAAAATTCAAAAAATACAGATAAAAATAAGTTTAGTCGCATAAATTTATGTATTTGATGGAAGTAAACCCTTGTATAATGAACACTGAGTTGGATTGAATCTCGAGTTGTAGTCCAAATGTACATGTGTGAATTTACGAAACTCGTATATCCGTTGAAAATAATCGGATGTGATGCAATTCAGCTTGGTACAATGTCAGTACGGTATAAAATGATAATAGCCCCCGAGGGGTGCATGTGGGAACACATTACTTTCAACGGTAGACTCAAGAGAGTCTACGTGTCATTGATTGAGTGGTTATTACTATTTACATTTATATATCCTTAAGCACTAGCAACTTCTTCTCCACTTTACACGTATATTATTCGCTATCATATCTACCAAATCTAGCAAAACTATACCAACTTTTGGAGACGAGTTTACACCAAAAAAAGGAAAACTTTGTTTGGATTTTGCTAAGATTACTATGATGTTTTTCGTTTGGTCGCCGCAGAAGGCTGCGGCTGCGGTAGATATTGTTCGTTTGTCTGTCGCCGGCGGTTGTGATTGCGGTTGATCACAGATTTTTAGTCGTACTATTGTTTTAATCAGCGGTCGAAAAAATTGCGACGTAAGACCGCTGCGTTTGCTGCAGATACCTGCGGCAGCTAAACGAACAAAAATCTGTCGCAGCCGCAGATTACAACGGTTGCTAAACGAACATAACCTATATATTTTGAATCAAATAGAATAACATTTTCTTTCCAGCTCATTGATTAAGAGTATTGAGTTCGAGAGTTTTAGTTCAATTTTGTCTGGATTTAGTACTTTATTTTCCAATCTGAAGAATATTTATCTAATCTAAGTTGGTTAATTTTGGACACATGTGCCGTAAACAAAATCTCTTTTCGTTATTGTTTCCAAGACTTTTAGAATCTAAGATCTCAAGCCTAATATGTTAGCTTATAATATTTAAAAATGGAAACAGTACACCTACGCAGGCAAATGGATTCACTACCAAATCAAGGGCATGCAAAGACTTTAGGAGTTGCCTGAAAAAGAGACTGTGAACTAAAACATTATATAGAGTTTTAGCCTTTTAGGGTTTCAGTATGAAATAATGAGCCTGTGTTGTGCTGTTTAGCCACTTATGGTTATTTTCATAGCTAAATCTTTTTCCAAAAGAAAAAAAATACATTTTTCAATAATGTTTATTCATAAAAGGACCCTCCCTTGTTTTGTTATTACAATTCAACACGTGTTCTGTTCAATCCCAGCTGGATTTACACAAATATTATTACTACAGAAAGTTTATGATAACTCCAAAAGATCAATTTCACGAAACTATATTTTTATTGACTAGAATTCTGTTAAGTTAACTCTTTACAATTATATTTAACTTTAGATTTACACAACTCTACTCTGTGTAGATTGTAACCAAACAATTCTTAATATACCCAAAGATATATTTCAATTATCTGTCTCGATCACTTCAACGTAGAAACACTTTTCGCTTGAAGTAACCAGACCAGAACCCAAAACCCTTTTCTGAGAACTCTCAGAAAAACTCTCTCTTTCTCAACACACGACTCTCTCTCTCTCTATTCGCTCAAAAGAAGACGTGAATTGAAAGCCTGGAGACACCCTTCTAAATCCAAGACGATGTTTCCTTTTTCCTTGATGTTGTCCTTTCCTTTTGCTGCCAAGATGCTTTTTCCATTTTTCGTGCATTTTAACTACATACACCTATATACATATATTATCATTGCCAAAAACTCTCTGTAGTGAATCGTTTTGAATTTCGCTTATGGGTCATAAAATGATGAAAATGCTCAATAAAAAAAATCATTCACACACATTGCGATTAACCAGCAGTAAGTACGTACATATATAAATCACATCATTCAAATCATACATTAACTAAAGAATTATATCTACCGGTAACATAGATTCATAAGTACAGTACATTGCGAAATCTTCTATTTCACCGGTACGAAGAAACCGCAAACATGGTGATTAACCAGCAGTGCAAATTATTAGCCGCCATAGGACGATTCTCGAGGACAAAACCAACATGCAATAACCATACGATTTAAAGAGAGGACCTGTCATGTTACATGTAATAACTGAAAAAAGGCAAGAGATATACTTAACCCTTGGACTCAGTCCATTGGTCTTCGTATAAACACATGAAGATTACAATATTTTAAACAACTTTTTTGGATTTGTAATGTAATATATAACAAAGGCTGTCTAAATTTGATTGGTAGACGTGTCGTGGAGTCGTGCTAGGCCCCCGCAAGGGTTTGATCCTCGTAGTATTTTGGATTTGGTGAGTTTCGAATGTGCTTTATATATAACCACAAGAAGTAAACAGCATAAAGTGAAGAAGAGAGGTACATTTACACATACTACAATAAAAAGTAAATTCAATGAACAATTTTTACATTATTTTTTTCATGACTACGCATAACTCTTTATTGTTTCATGGGTTTACTTCCGTCAACTACACGAATTTATGCGAATAAATCTATTTCCACCCGTACTTTGGGTCTTTCATAAGTTACATAAACTATATTTTTCTTCCATAAACTACATAAACTTCATAAATTATTCTAATTACAGAAATTTCGTTAATGTTTACACGTTAAATTGTTATTAAACTTTGTTTTATTTCGAAAATCTGGTTTAATTTCAAAATAAACCCAAGTTAAAACTAGATTTTCGAATTAGAATCAGATTTAGTAGAATTTCTGAAATTAACGTGTAAACAATAATAGAATTTCTGAAATTAGAATAATTTATGAAGTTTATGTAGTTTATGAAAGAAAAATACAGTTTATATAGTTAAAAAAGACTCAAAAAGTATGGGTGGAAATAGGTTTAGTCGCATAAGTTTGTGTAGTTGACGCAAGTAAACCCTTGTTTCATTAACTATGCATAATTCATTGGGTTTACTTCCGTCAACTACACAAACTTATGCGACTAAATCTATTTCCACCCATATTTTTTGGGTCTTCTTTTAACTACATAAACTATATTTTTCTTTCATAAATTACACAAACTTCATAAATTATTCTAATTTTAAAAATTCTATTAATGTTTACACGTTAAATAGCTACTATATATGTTCTAATTGGAAAATCTAGTTTTAACTTGAGTTTATTTTGAAATTAAAACCAGATTTTCGAAGTAAAACAAGGTTTAATAACAATTTAACATGTAAACATTAATGAAATTTCTGTAATTGGACTAATTTATGAAGTTTATGTAGTTTACGGAAGACAAACATAGTTTGTGTAACTTATGAAAGACCCAAAAAGTACGGATGGAAATAAGTTTATTCGCATAAATTTGTGTAGTTGACGGAAGTAAACTCATCACCGTAGATTGTTTAGTGAAATCAATATCCGATGCTTCGTATCTATTCATGATTTTCAATTGTTTGATTTATCAAACCAATTTCAGTTTCTGATGCTTTTCCACTGCAAAAAGCTGCAGAAACATGTGTCCTCTTCCTCCTTTTGTATTTTTTTGTTTAACTTTCTTTCTTTTAAATCACAAAAATTGTCTATTGGGAGAGTCACGGAGGAAGAGAGTGGAGAACATCAGTCACTCTCACACCTTCGTTGTTCTTGGTTCTGATTTGAGTATTTTTCGTGAACAATACTGTTTCATCTTCTAAAAAACTCTCAATAACGTGCTTTTAAAAGATAACGGGTTTACTTTCGTCAACTACACAAACTTATGCGACTAAATCTATTTTCATCCGTACTTTTTAGGTCTTCCTTTAACTACATAAACTGTATTTTTCTTTCATAATTCAGTTCATAAATTCTTCTAACTGCAGAAATTCTATTAATGTTTATGCGTTAAATAGCTACTAAATGTAGTTCTAATTCGAAATTTTAGTTTTAATTTGGGTTTATTTTGAAATTAAAACCAGATTTTCGAAGTAAATCAAGGTTTAATAACAATTTAACGTGTAAACATTAACGAAATTTTTGTAATTGAAATAATTTATGAATTTATGTAGTTTACAGAAGAAAAATACAGTTTATGTAACTTATAAAAGACCCAAAAAGTATGAATGGAAATAAGGTTTGATTCCTTCATCGCCTCGTTTAAATCTTTTTTTGAGATTGAACAATGGCAAATATCAGTCCCCTAACTTCGGATAATACCGATCATCGCTCATCATCACATCCTCTTGACCAATATGAGAATCCATATTTTCTCCATGCCTCGGATCACGCTGGGTTAGTTCTTGTTTCTGACCGGGTATCCTTTGGTTCAGATTTCCACTCTTGGCGCATGTCTGTTCGCATGGCTCTCAATGTCCGTAATAAGCTTGGCTTCATCGATGGTACTATTCCTAAACCTCCTCTCAATCATCGTAATGCTGGTTCATGGTCTAAATGCAATGATATGGTTGCCACATGGCTTTTGAACTAAGTTTCAAAAAAAATTGGTCAAAATTTGTTTTTTTTACCAACTGCTGAATCAATTTGAAAGAATCTTCTCTCTCTCACGTTTTAAACAAGATGATGCACTTCGTGTCTATGAAATAGAGCAACGATTGAATTTTATTTTACAAGAACAGATGGATGTTACAACATATTACACCGAATTGGTAACTTTTTGGGAAGAATATCGAAACTATGTCGAGTTGTTAATTTGTACGTGTGGTAAATGTGATTGTAGTGATGCATCTCTTTGGGAGAAACTCCAACAAAAAAAGTAGAGTGACTAAGTTTTTAATGGGTTTTAATTGTAATTGTAATCTATTACAATTTATTGTTCTAATATAATCCTATGTTAAAACGAATTTTATGTGAGAATAGACTATGATTTTCATTAAACTTATTACCATCACTAGGACTTGTCAAAATTTAGATCTATAAAATTAAAATAATATCTTGATGATGCTTAAATGGCCGACAAACAAATCACCAATTAATGCAACTGATTTAACCAAAACCATTGTGAATGGATATTGCATAGTGTCTAGGCAATACCAATTGTTAGAAAAAGGGTTTTTATCTAATTAATTGAGATAAAATTTGAGGCGACACAATAAGTATTTAATTTTGATTTATAACATTTTACAAAAACGTGTATTTTGTGCCGATATAATAACTGCAACAAAAAAAAAGAATTTTAGTATTATGCATCATATAAACAATGTTTGCTAAATATACGAAGGCCAATTTTTTTTTGAAAGAGTATTTCGTTCATTAATTTCCTTCGTGTATAAAATTTGTTACCAAGAAATTTGTTATTAGTCGTTTTATTGTTATCGGTTTAATCACGTTTTTAACCAATTACCACTAAAAACAATTTTAGAAATCATCAAAA
Organism: Pugionium cornutum; assembly: GCA_018901935.1. Lineage (NCBI taxonomy): Eukaryota > Viridiplantae > Streptophyta > Magnoliopsida > Brassicales > Brassicaceae > Pugionium > Pugionium cornutum. The sequence goes on along the minus strand of JAENJI010000212.1, from coordinate 106,455 downwards.
TGGATTTGGTTTTAAGAACTGTTACCGGCCATATTGAAACATGGAAACTGTCCCGGTTTGAGCCTAAACCGAAAGGGAATCTCACTATTTCTTAATTCCGTATAATTTATTCAATTCAAGCAATTAAGATGATGTCATGGAAATATATCTCTAATATATTATTTCACAAATTTTTTAACAAAATAATTTTATCATAGCGTGTTAATAACAAAAATGTCATCTTGACGTATCAACATCACAATGAATTTCAGGTTAAATATATAAAAAGATTTAAGTTAATAAAATAATTATAATATATTTCATTGATATTAATTTGGTTACAAAATCAATATATTTTATTCAACTAACTAAAAAATAGTATTACATTTGAAAATTTTTTTTATTTCTTTAATATTTTAATACGTTAATTTGTAAATAATTTTAATTAAATATAAATAGATTTAGTTATTACCTAATCTCTAATATATTATTTGAAAAACAATTTAAAAAAATAATTTTACTATCACGTGTTATTAACAAATATCTTGTTTATATTTCATCATTACAGTAAATTTCAAATAAATATATAAATAAAATTAAATTATTCGAATAATTACAATATATGTCATTGTTATTAATTTGGTTAGAGTATTAATATATTTTATTAAACTAACCAAAAAATAATATTAAATTTATAAAAAATAATTATTTTTTCTTTTTTGATTTATATATACAAAAATTAATATATAAATATATAATTTATATTTAATAATAAAATATAATTTACAAATATTTTTCCCACGTATAAATCTAGATATACGTATGTATAAATCTAGTTCTATATTATTTAGCTTAGTTATGCTTTCCTCTTTTTCTTCTATAAAGTTATATAGATTCTTCTTTTGTCTTATGTAACATGCATATTTAGTAACGTATATCTAAAAAAAGATAGATTTATCATGTCATGTAAGAAAGATACAAAATGTAATGATCTCGTGTTAGTTTAGTCGACATCAGATAAAATGCAAACGTTTGAGGGGCATATAAATCAAATAAATTATATACGTCAAATGTTGTATATTATAAATAGTTTAGGGACCTTAATTAAAGTTCTACATACAAAATCAAACCACCCTTCGGAAGTAAAGAGGACAAGTGAAGGTTTATCCATGGCGATTTAGCGCCCACCGCTCTAATTTATTCATGTCCACCGTTAACTATTATTGCCTCCTCAATTTTCCACACATCCCGCCGTCAGTTCCGCCGAATTATCCACCGAAACTTCTACTGCAGCCTTCGTCTCTTTCTTCTCTCTCGCTCTATCGAAAACCTGAACGCCTCTTTTCGCTTTCTGCGTCTCTGTCTCTTTCACCAGTAAATATCCATGAATGTTCTTCCTCATGTTCTCCCTTTTGTTCGTCTTCGTTTGAAAAGGAGGAAGCGGAAGAGATGGAATCTGTTGCTGATGGGTTTTTCTATCTCCTTCGATTGTCCATTCAGTCCCACGACGTCGAGGTAACAAAAGCCGTGCACGCTTCGTTTCTAAAGCTTAGAGAGGAAAAAACCAATCTTGGAAATGCCCTGATCTCCACATATCTCAAGCTTGGTTTCCCTCGCGATGCTTTTCTCGTCTTCATGTCGCTGTCTTCACCAACGGTGGTGTCTTACACAGCTCTCATCTCGGGTTTCTCCAGATTAAACCTCGAAATCGAGGCCCTTAAGGTTTTCTTCAGGATGAGAAGTGCAGGTATTATCCAGCCGAATGAGTATACTTTTGTTGCGATTTTGACTGCCTGCGTGAGAATTTTTCGGTTTTCACTCGGTATTCAGATTCATGGTTTGATAGTCAAATCAGGGTTTCTGAATTCAGTGTATGTTGGTAATTCGCTGATGAGTTTGTACGCTAAGAATTCTGAGTCTTCGAGTGATGATGTGCTTCAGTTGTTTGATGAAATTCCTCACAAAGATGTGGCTTCATGGAACACTGTGATTTCGTGTTTGGTGAAGGACGGCATGCCTGATAAAGCTTTGAATTTGTTTTATGATATGAACCGATTCGAAGGACATAGGGTTGATTGCTTTACGCTTTCAACGCTTCTGAGCTCCTGCTCTGTTTCCAGTGACTCAATGAGAGGCAGAGAATTTCATGCCCGTGCATTTAAAATCGGGGTGGAGCAGGAATTGAGCATGAATAATGCCCTAATTGGTTTTTATGCTAAATGTGGGGATATGGAAAAGGTTGAGAATTTGTACGATATGATGAGGGTGAGGGATGCCATTACTGTGACGCAAATGATCACAGCGTATATGGCATTTGGAAAGGTGGATGCCGCTGTTGAGATGTTTGAGAGGATGCCTGATAAAAACACTATTACCTATAATGCCCTCATGGCTGGATTCTGTAGAAATGGCCATGGCTTGAAGGCATTGAATTTATTCACTGAAATGCTGCAGAGAGGGGTTGAGTTGACGGATTTCAGTTTAACAAGCGCTGCAGACGCTTGTGGTTTAGTTTCAGAGAGAAAAGTAAGCGAACAGGTTCACGGGTTTTGCATTAAGTTTGGATGTGCGTCAAACCCTTGTATCCAGACAGCATTGCTTGATATGTGCACAAGGTGTGGAAGGATGGCAGATGCTGAGGAGATATTTGACCAATGGCCTTCTAATCTGGATAGCTCGAAAGCAACAACGTCAATCCTGGGTGGTTACGCTCGGAATGGCTTACCTGATGAGGCTATATCGCTATTTCATCGCAATCTCTGTGAAGAGAAGTTGTTTTTAGACGAAGTTTCCATGACTTTGATCATCGCGGTCTGCGGGACATTAGGGTTCCGGGAAATGGGTTATCAGATCCATTGCTACGCTCTTAAAGGTGGGTACTTTTCTGATATTGGCCTGGGGAATTCTTTGATTAGCATGTATTCGAAATGCTGCCTCTCCGATGAAGCCATAAAGGTTTTCAACACTATGCGAGAACATGATGTTGTTTCTTGGAACAGCTTGATTTCTTGCTACATTCTTCAAAGAAATGGTGACAAGGCGTTGGATTTATGGTCAAGGATGAATAAGGAAGGGATCAAACCTGACAAGATCACCCTCGCTATTGTTATTTCCGCGTTTCAGTGTACAGAGTCAAATACGCTTAGTAGCTGCCGTGATCTGTTTCTCTCCATGAAGACTATCTATGGCATTGAACCAACAACTGAACATTACACTGCATTCGTGGGTGTTTTGGGTCATTGGGGTCTTCTTGAAGAAGCGGAAGACATGGTAAACTCAATGCCATATCAGCCCGAGGTCTCTGTTTTGAGAGCTCTGCTCGATAGCTGCAGAGTCCATTCAAACACAAGCATTGCAAAACGCGTAGCAAAACTTATACTATCGGCAAAACCAGAGAAACCGTCTGAATACATCCTCAAATCCAACATATACTCCGCTTCCGGACTCTGGCATCGCTCTGAGATGATAAGAGAGGAAATGCGGGAAAGAGGGTATCGGAAACATCCTTCTAGAAGCTGGATAATCCATGATAACAAGGTATTTTCCTTTCACGGACGTGACACATCCCACCCGCAAGAGAAAGACATATACAGCGGATTGGAGATACTGATAATGGAATGTCTGAGAGCAGGATACGAACCAGACACAGATTTTGTTCTTCAGGAGGTGGATGAGTATATGAAAAAGAGTTTCTTGTTTCACCACAGCGCGAAACTCGCTGTGACTTATGGCATTCTCACGAGCAACACCAGGGGGAAGCCGGTTCGGGTTGTGAAGAACGTAATGCTTTGTGGTGACTGTCACGAGTTCTTCAAGTACGTTTCAGTTATTGTGAAGAGAGAGATAGTTTTGAGAGACTCTTCGGGGTTTCATCGTTTTGTGAATGGAAAGTGTTCTTGTAGAGATCTCTGGTGAATCACCAACAAAAACTAATTTTTTTTAGTGCAAATCGATTTGTAATTTTGTATGGTTTCATTTCTATTAGAATACTAGCACAAATTAAAATTAATATTTTAATTTTTTTTATTATTAAAAAAAAATTATAAAAATATTTTAATTTAAAATATTATATATATTATAAAAGAATATTATTATTATTATTATTATATACTATTCAAATGATATTGTATTATTTTATCGTTATTTTTATGATACGTTAATCAAAAATACATTTATAAAATTTTTAATAAAATATTTGAAACATGTTTTAAATTAAATTAATAAAATTAGTAGTTTTAATTAATTTTGTTATGTTATAGAATCTACTTATATATAGAGTAGTCATACTAAAAAATAATTATTAGTTATTCAAATTTAATATTACAAACAAATGATATAATAAAAAAATTTATTTGTAAATATATTGATTGTTTGGAAACAAAAAAAATTGAGTGATATAAATTCTATATGATTTGTGATTTAGATATACCGACTATATTATTACACAATATATATTTCTATAAAGCAATTATTACTACAATATATTGAATTTAATTATTGAATTAAAAAGTAAAGTTGCATATAATATAAAAATAGAATTAAATAGTATTAATTAAGTTTCTATATCTATAAAAATTCGATATATTTAATTTCCTTATATATGTGTACAATAATTAATTATTTATGTAAAAAACAATTTTCTATTTTTAAAATTGGCAAGTAATTAAATGTGTAATTTACTAACTCAAACTTTCCTAATTTTTGAATCTTCGTATATTTTAAAATTAAATAGTATTTAGAAATTCATTAAATTCTATAATTAAGTTATCTAATTAAGATGTTTAGATAATAAAATAAATAATTTATATTTAAAATTAAATTAATTAATAAAATTGTTAAGAGTAAATATGTTGATGACACTAAGCAATTTTTACTCTAATGTTTCTCATTTAATATATAGTAGATAAGATGAGAGTTTAGGTTCGGACTTGTTGGAACAGGTGTAAATTGATACAATTAAAAAGTTTGGGGTTAAAAGAGAAAAAGTGAGAAGTTTGCATGTGAGACAAAGCGAGAGCGTGAAAAGATGACGCTTGGCACGAGGGAACAACCACTTATTACCAAATGTTATTCTATCATTCACCTTCTTTTAATTCTCTTCTTCTGCTCTTAAAACCGAAAGCATTAAAGTAAAACTTAAAATCTCTTCTTTAATTTGATTCTTCGTCTTCTTCTTCTTTCTTCATAATCTTCTCCTCTCCAAGAAGAGAATTTTGAAAGGAATAGAAAGATGGGAGATGAAGATATTAATGGGAAGTGTAGAATCATGTCTGCATGTTCCTCCACGACGTCGTATTCAGCTAAACTCTTTCTCTTCATGGTTCCTCTTGTTCTCGTTTCTGGTTACCTCTGTGTAAATATTGGTCCTAAAACTACTTCTTTCTTAACCAATTTGTCAACTTCTCATCTCCCTTCTCCCTCTTTGCCTCCGGCTCCGGTTCCGGTTCCGGTTCCGGATCCGCCACCATCTTCTTCGCCACCGGAGATACTTCCGTCGTTGTCAGCATCATCTTTATCGACTAAAGCAGACTTTGTTCAGGTTAGATTATACTTACAAATTTCAATTATTCCTTTCTTCATTCTTCATCTTTGCATGTCTTTTCTTTTTCTTCCTTTTTATTTATTCATTTATTAATTTCATTTTTTTTTACCAACAACATTTATGTTATGGATTCCATGGTCAAACTAGTCTCAATAGTTAAAATTATTATCTATTAAGTCAACTGTAAATTTTAATTCGTTTAATTGAGGAAGAGAAAACCGGTCGGTAAAACCGCAAAATAGTCAATCCAAAATTATAGAGGAATGTTTTATGACATATGTGCAATATCATTAAAAAAAAACTCATGTCAATATGTTTGGTTTCTTAAAACTTACAATATGCAATAACTCTTTAATAAACTCATTGGACAGGGTGATAATAATCAGACAATTCAATTGAATCCAATCAACTTTACTTCAACGAGTAATAACGTCACTAATTCTACAGCATCATCGGAACTAAAGAAAAGAGTATTTAGTCATTTACAGAAGATCGAATATGAGCTACAAAAAGCTCGAGTCGCCATTAAAGCCGCTTCAATGAACGATCCCCTAGACGACCCGGACTATGTACCTATTGGTCCTATGTATTGGAACGCTAAGGTCTTCCATCGGTACGTTAAAAGAATAATTATGGTTACTTTTAATCAAGTTCTATATGTTTTGTCACAAAATTAAGTTCTATAGTTAGTAACGTTGTTTGAAGTTACAACATTTCGGCTCACTAAGAATTTATTTGAATTTAATAAAGTCTTAACGGGTTGAAACATGAATTTATTTGTATTAAATTAAGCCAAATTAAGGAGGTTAGTAACTATGAAACATAATTATGGCTTTTGAAACTGGTTTTTAATTTTTACTAAATTGTGAAACCTGCAAAGAATTTTTTTTTTTATCAAATTTGAATCACGTTTTAGTGGGTCTTATATTTGGTTTCTTAACATACATTTGTTAATTTTGTTTGAAATCAATTATACGTTTAGGTTAAGCTGGTTTATAAGTTTGTCTAGATTAAGAACATTTATATTAGTTAGTACTAATTAAATGCAAGAGATTATCACATAGTGATCCATCTTATATGGTTTAGCAAAATGAGGAAAATGATTAGTGGATATTTTTGGGATATAGCAAAATAAGATAAAACTAGATTCATACCCATGGAGAAAAATATTCGTAAATTATATTTTATTAATAAATATAAAATAAATATTTATATAATTTTAATTTTTATTTAAAATTATTTTTAATAGAAAAGAAAAATAATTATTTTTTACGAATTTAATAGTATTTTTTTGTTAGTTTAATAAAATATATTAATTATATAAACAAATTAATAATAATGATATACTTGTAATTATTCTAATAAGTTAAACTCATTTATATATTTATTTAAAATTTACTTTAGTAATGACACATCAACGTGGTATTTCTGTTAATAACACGTTAGAGTAAAATTATTTTATTAAAATGTTTCTCAAATAATGTATTAGGGATTATGATAGTAACTTAAATCTATATAATTTATTTGAAATTATTTATAAATTAACGTATAAAAAATTTAAACAAATAAAAAGTATTATTTTTGTAAATGTAATAGTATTTTTTAGTTAGTTGAATAATTTATATTTATTGTCTAACTAAATTAATATCAGTGGCATGTATTATAATTATTCTAGTAAGTTAAACCATTTTATATATTTAATCTGAAACTCTCTGTGGTGTTGACACGTCAGCATGGTATTTTTGTTATTAACACGTCTAAGAAGATTTTCAAATAATATATTAGAGATTTTTTCATGTCGGTATGTTTACTACTGAAAAATATGGGATAACATTCCCGATTATCATACTATGCTGGTTAAAAGATGTTATAGGTTGAGAATGTGAAATTCTGGGGTTGTAGATTAATAGTAATATAGTTTCTTACAAGCCAGAAATGAGTTTGGAGTTGTATATATTTAATACACACGTGCAGATTTCATGTGGTTGTGGTCTAGTGACATACGTATATTATGGCATGAGGATTTGCTAACACAACGTGGACGTGTTTACGTCGTATTGAATTGCTTAGGAGCTACTTGGAGATGGAGAAACAATTCAAGATATTTGTATACAAAGAAGGCGAGCCACCATTATTCCATGACGGTCCATGCAAAAGCATATACTCTATGGAAGGAAATTTCATCTACGAGATGGAAACTGATACTCGTTTTCAAACCAATAATCCCGACGAGGCCCATGTCTTTTATTTACCTCTCAGTGTCGTCAAGATGGTAAGATATGTTTACGAACGCAACTCCCACGATTTCGGTCCCATTAGAAATACCGTGAGGGATTACATCGATCTTGTGAGTGATAGATACCCGTATTGGAACCGCAGTATCGGAGCCGATCATTTCATACTTTCATGCCACGACTGGGTATGACATAACATTATATATTTGCCGCTTTCAAATGTCTTTTAGTTAAGTTATAATCTTGGAAACTTTTGGTATAGGGTCCTGAGGCAAGCTTCTCTCACCCACATCTAGGACACAATTCAATCCGAGCTCTATGCAATGCCAACACGTCAGAGAGATTCAAACCGAGAAAAGATGTGTCAATACCTGAAATCAATCTACGGACTGGATCCTTAACTGGATTAGTTGGTGGCCGGTCACCTTCCAGCCGTCCAATCCTTGCCTTCTTTGCAGGAGGTGTACATGGACCGGTAAGGCCAGTTCTGCTCGAACATTGGGAGAACAAAGATAATGACATTAGAGTCCACAAGTATCTCCCTAGAGGAATGTCTTATTCAGACATGATGCGGAACAGCAAGTTTTGCATATGCCCGAGTGGTTACGAGGTTGCGAGCCCGAGGATCGTCGAGGCACTTTACTCAGGTTGCGTTCCGGTTCTAATAAACTCAGGCTATGTTCCACCCTTCAGCGATGTATTGAATTGGAAATCGTTCTCTGTCATCGTTTCCGTCCAAGACATACCGAATTTGAAGACGATACTGACTGCGATATCGCCAAGACAGTACCTAAGGATGTACCGGAGAGTTTTAAAAGTAAGGCGACATTTTGAGGTGAATTCTCCGGCTAAGAGGTTTGATGTGTTTCATATGATTCTTCATTCGATTTGGGTTAGGAGATTGAATGTGAGGATCAGTGAGGTCTAAGTTTGGACGTTGATTTGTCGGATTTTTTGTTTGTTTTGGTAATGTGTTGAAAACTCTCTCTGGCATTGTTCTTGTAAAGTGTAATTGGTCTTTTCATCAGTCAAATAAGCTAAGAGTGTTTTTTATTCATTAATTTTGTAATAACAACAATAATTTCTTTTTTTGCATATTTGTTATTTTTTTACATATAATATAGGAAAATTCCGAGAAACAAGATAAAGCTTATGCGTTAAAATACTGTGACTATTAATCTGATAATTAGGTGACTGTTTGGTGTTTATATATCTGTTAACTTTTTGGTATTAACTAGTTAAAACGTTTAGTAACCATAATTTGCATGTAAAAGTCTTAAACATAATTGAAAATAAAAGCAGAGAAAATATTTTTTTCACAATAAATATTTTAAATTAAAATTTGTAAAATATATTAATATGATAGTAGAGAAATGTGAAAAAGAGTTATGACACCATCGTTGTTATGTAGTATTTTTACAATTTATTAAACTAGAAACGAAACCACTAATACCATTTTGTTATGAAAAATATCTAGAGAAATAAAATTAAATTGATAACTTTATTACTCAAGAGGAGAGAGAAGAGTGAAGTCGAGCTTCACACCTCTAAAATAGACGTAGAGATGGTAAAACCATAAGAGCATTTGTTCATCTATTTTTTAATTCTATTATTTGGATGTTTTTATTACAAAATTGTTTAATTTGTTATAAAAATAGTAATACCATAAAATAATATTTTTTAAAGTTTTTTTTCCAAATTATCATTTTAAAATTAAAATCCCAAAAATATCACAAATAATTATGTAAAAATACTTATTTATTATAAATAAATTATACATAAACTTAAATTATTATATTTGGACTCATTTTTTTCAAATTAGAGTTTAATTTTTTTTTATTAAAATATAGTTTTAATATATTTTAATCTTAAATTTATGGTATTATTAGAAATTTAAATTAATAATATTATTTTTGAAATAAAAACTTAAAAAGGTATTATTTTACACAATTACCCTTATAAAAAATATAGATATAGAAAAAAAATAGGACTTTTTAATTGGGGACACTGGATGAGGGAGTGAGCCCCAGCCCTGCAAACAACGGAAAACACAAGGCAAAACACAACCTTTTTGAAAGGTCCAAGCTCGGTAAAAGGGAAGCAGAAAATGCAGAGCATAATTTTGTACATTTTCTATTTTACACTCTTAATTTTTCTTTTTCGGTTAATTTATAGTTAGTTTTGTTTTCTACACTCCCTAGTTTTGAGTGATCGTCGTACTTGTTCAATAAACCGACTCAAGAATGTTTTCAGAACCAATCTCTGCATGACTGCATCCCAATCATTGTGTATTTCGGACACAAGAACGTTCCATTTATGTTTTAAGATCGTACAGTGAGGGAAAGAATGTCATAGACTCTCTCTCTCTCTCTCTCTCTCTCTCTCTCTATCTATCTCTCTCTCTAAGCTCTGCAACAGCTAACACGGGTAAGGCGGCCAGCAAGAGGAAGCAACCAGCATCGGATTGTTGGGTTGATCAACTCCGTAAATTTGAATTCCTCTGGTGTTTTGATGATTAGTGTCCAGATTCTGAGTATCTGTTGTTGGATGAGCAACTAGCACCGATGGAATCTCCTGCGTGTCTTCGCCCCCGGAAACTTTGGTTGCCTCGGCCAAGATTTGCTTATTGGTCTGGTCTCTTAGTAAAGCTCTCAGCTTCTTCACCTGTGTGACCAATCAATTTTGTAATTAAGGGAGGCGTCTGATAGAATCGAGAATTATGGGATAAAACATGAGAGGCTCATATTTTAATTACACCCCCATGCTTTTAAAAATAGCTCAAAATGGTACACAGACCTCCTCGTATAACATCTGCTTCTCTCTAGAAACGACGTCGTAATCTTGCCTAAGCGAATCGTACAACTGTTCGAGCTGCTTCGCCTTCCACCGTGCACGACGGTTCTGGAACCAAACCGCTATCTGACGTGGCTGCAAACCAAGCTCCCTCGAGAGCTTCACTTTCTTGTCTGAATCTAATTTGACCTCTTCTTGAAAACTCCGTTCAAGTGAAGCTAACTGTCCACTCGTTAGTCTCCTCTTCTTTACCATCTCGTTGTTGTTGTTGTTCGGAAATCGGTACGCAATCATGATCTTTTCCGATTCTGGTGTAGATATAACCGGTCCGGTTTGCGTATCAGCAGGTGTGCATGAATTTCCTAATGTAACACAAGACAACTCTTTATCAAAACACCCCCCAAAAATATATAGTAAATAAATAAAAACCTAGAAACAATTGTAACCAAGCGGGTTTACTTCAGTCATACGAATTTATATGAATAAATTTATTTTCATCTATATTTTTTTGATCTTTTATAAGTTATATAAAATATGTTTTTCTTCCGTAAATTAAATAAACTTCATAAATTATTCTAATTACAGAAATTTCGTTAATATTTACACGTTAAATTGTTATTAAACCTTGTTTTACTTCGAAAATCTGGTTTTAATTTTAAAATAAATTCAAGTTAAAACCAGATTTTTGAATTAGAATCAGATTTAGTATCTATTTAACGCATAAACATTAATAGAATTTATACAATTAGAAAAATTTATGAAGTTTGTGTAATTTATGTAAGAAAAATACAGTTTATGTAGTTAAAAGAAGATCCAAAAAATACAGGTGTAAATAGATTTAGTCGCATAAATTTGTGTATTTGACGGAAATAAATCCTAACTAAATAGAGAAAAAAAAATCTTCCGTGAGTTGGAAAAAAAACAAATGTTGCCATCCATTTCATAGAGTGATGAAACAAGACGAATCCCAACTATTCAAAAGCAAAGTTTTTAGCTTTTTTGAATTTGGATCCCAAGAAGAACAAAACTTTTAATATAAGGTTTGTAAGTTGTTGGATTTGTCAAATGTGCAAGTAAACCAGCACTTAACATATCTATATGTAAAGTAACGAAAACATCTATATATGTAAATATAGGTTTGATATTACGAAGTATGAATATATACCTGAATAAGCACCATAGCTGAAACTGTGAAGCGAGGTAAAGGAGCTAGAGTCCGGGCATGCCGTTGGTATAAAAGAACTTCTCACGTTTTCTACGTTGCTAGTGGTTGACCATTCCATTTTATTTTCTTTCCTTCTTTTGTAGTTCTTTGTGAATATCTTAATATATGAGAGATGACTAAAAAACAATAAAGTTCATATATATATATATATATATAAAGTAATATTATAAAGTAATATAGTTGTTGGTAAAAGACCCAGTTCTTCTAAGTTCTTTTGGGTTAGGAGAAAGTCAAATGGAAGGTAAATTCTAATGAGTATTTAACGAGTATAAATATATCATAAAATTAGGTTTTCTAGTAGCATCTCGAAAGAAAAACGCCCAGAGAGCTCTAAGAGAGAGAATTCGTGAGGAGAGAGATAAGATAGAGAGAAAAGAAAGAAAAGAGAGATTTACAACAGATTTGGTTGTATTATAATTTTTCTAAGTCTATTTTTCTCTAAAGTTGTTTCATTATAAAAGGGTTCATCAGATTTATAGTGAAGTTTGTAAGAGACAGATCCTACCCGAAAGGTACCTTAAATGAGAACTCGGTAATCAAATTTTGTGTCTTTATTTCTAAACAATCCAAAACCAACACCAAAAACAATCATATCCTAAAATCCTTGAGTGATTCCAGAAAAGAACATTATGGTTTTTTTATATTGGCCCACGAGAGAGTTAAGAGAGGCGTGACAAGAAGGTTCTTCTTCTGTATACTTTGTCTTTGGAATTGCAACAAAATGTGAAACCATGCAGGGTTCTCAACAGTATATATATAGGGTTATGGATCTAGAGAGAGAGACAGAGATGTGTGTGTGTGTTGTGTAAGTTTTTTCAGCTATTAAGGGAGCAACCGAACAGTGCCTTATGTTTTGGAATTTAACAATTGAAAAGGAAAATGTGATATAAGTTTGTCTTACTTGCACATCACATCTCTCTATCATTTATTGATATATTTTGTTGTTTCCAAGTCTCAAATTTGGAATCTGAACTATTTTTGGTGACTGTTTTTTATTTGTATTTAAAAACTGCGAACATACAAAACATCATCATAGATATTATTACACGTCTGGAAGATATTGTGAACCAACTAAGACAATTTCAAGATATTAGAGACCATGCAAATATTCCACATTTTAAATAAACTTGTTTTAAAAATTAAGGTTGAAATAAATTTATAGAAAAATGTAGAAGCTGTCACAAACAAAATTCTTTAAAAAAACAATTCATAGAATTAATTTGATGATTAATTATGGCTCGTGTGTGAATTCTAGAGATATAATGAGCGGATAAATGTATTAGATTTTGACCCACGCACTGCGTGGGAAAAAAATATTTACAGATAATAATTAATTATTTATTTTGTTAATTTAAATCATATATATATAATTTATCTCATATTTAAAATATAAAAATTTTAATATTGATTACAAAAATGAAATAGATAATAAAATCAGATTATACAAATAGATTTAAATTATATTTATTTTGGATAAAATTATACATATGATAAATATTCAATTAAACTAAATTTTTGTTTTATATTTTGTTTGACTAATTTTTCAAAATTTATATTTTGTTTTATTTTATATTTACATTTTATGACAAAATACATTGTATATCAAAATATTAAAGATTTACATATAATATACTATATAATGATAATTTTGTAAATATTCTAGTAAATTATATCTTAGATAATATTTATCTTAAAATGCTCTAATAGTGTGACATATCAGCGTGTCATATTTGTAAATCACAGTCAACATAAAGTTAATTTGTTAAAATAATTCTTAATTAATATATTATAGATGTGTATAAATTATATTTGAAGGATCTTCTAAACTTGGGACTTTTTAATTAACATTTGCACAAATCTACTTGTGGGCTTTATCATTTAATCCACCATTTAACTGACTGAGTCTTATGGACATGAAAACATAAATGTTGGGAAAACAAAATGTGAACATTGATGAGAAATTTACACAAATATTCGTAATTTTATGCATTAATATCGACTGTTGGTACTTATTTTTATCAAAGTTAAGCTAAAATAAGTGAAAGAGAAAGAGTGAAAAATAAATTAATGGTCCCCAAAAAAATTACATAACAACTGACAATGTGGTTCCCCTCTCCTTTGGTTATGCCTCCATTCTTGGTCCTAAGATTTTCAGTTATTGTTTTGTCTTATACACGCACCATTTAAATCCATTAATATATGTGTGGAAATTAATATGCAAAAGGATTGTCAAGAGCTAGTGGCAAGTCCATAGCAATGTATATATGCATAACCTGTAAGAGTATAGGGTGAGGCCAAAGCTACGTACCTTTGAAAGCTAAGAATCAACAAAGAGAGATAAGTGGATCATCTCTATATGACCATTAAAAGCCAAAACAAAGAAGAATTTTTAAAACTAAGTCTCATTATCCTCATCTATGGTGTAGTCTTCTTTCTCTCTTTACCTCCATTCTCTTTATTAACTTGCACTTCTACACACAATCTCTCTCTCTCATCTTCAATTGCTATTCAGAGGTGTAATAGTGTCGTCAGAGTCGGACTTGGGTCCAATCAAAACAAGTCCGTGTTTTCGGCCCTCAATATTAATATAAAAAAATCAGCTTTTATTCCAAAAATACTATTCTCACAATGGTAAATAAAAATAAACTGTTTTTTTGAATTTTTCAGTTCGAATCCTTATAACAACATATTTTTAAAAAAATAAGAATAGCTTATTTTTTTGTAGTATAAAACGGCTTATTTTTTTATAGCTCTGTTAAATTCAAGACCAGCTCTGAGTGTCGTCACAGAGTGAGAGAGAAAGAGGAAAGCAATCTTTTTGTATGTTTAGGATTTGTATAGATTGATGATAATGAGATTTATAAATTATTACATATACGATTTCATAAAAGTATGTGTTTAATTAGATGTATTGATTAAAGGAAGAGCAAATAGTCTAGTGGTTGTACCACCTCTACGTTCATCCCAGAAATATGGAGTTCGACTCCATTGCTCCTCGTAAGAAGATATTAAATCTTCGTATGAAGATATTGGGCTATTGAGTCGGCTCGTTGTGACCCAGTAATAAAAAAAAATAGATGTATTGATTTTTTTGGAGCTAAATTTTACTTTAACATACATGAAAACTTAAAAGTTAATAAATTTTTAATTTTACTTCAAAATTAACTTTCGACACGCCCGGTGGGACTCGAACCCACAATCGTTTGATTAGAAGTCAAACGCCTTATCCATTAGGCCACGGGCGCTTTTGTTAGTTTTTAAACAGAAGATTATTTTACCTAAACAACTAATATTTCAAAGACTTTTTTCTTTTCTTATATTTAGTTGTTAATGTTTGTGTCAAACATTTTTGTTTCTTGACGTAAGCTTTTCGTTTTCAGACCTTACAGCTACACTTTGGCCATCTTTTTACAGTTTATACAAAGTAGGAAATTGGAGATATTGAAATGTATTTCGCCAAAAGTTAATGTAGACAGGCCAATAATACTTGAATAGTTTATTGGCCATGATACGGATGTCGAGGCACAATTATGACAACAGGTTCAGGATGTGACTGAAGAAGCATGTTGTAAGCTTCTAAAACGATTGCATACAACACGTTGATCATCAAGTTCATGCAGATACATAAGAAACAGAAGTTTCATACAAAAAAGAAGTTGCATACATTCAAAATCAACACCAACTGAGAATTCGTTCTTTATCACTTCACTGCCACCAAATTGCAAAGAGAAAACCTTAAAATTTTCAAACTTTAGCTTTATACACATTGAGTCCTTCTAGTGAGGCCGTAAGCCCATTGTATTATTAAGTTATTGTTGAGTCCAATACCCTTTTTAAAATGCAGAGTATAATGAACAAATAAATTTTAACTAGATTTTGACCCACGCAAGAAAAAATATTCACAGATAATAATTATTTATTTATTTTGTTAATTTAAATCAGATATATATATATATATATATAATTTATCTCATATTTAAAATAATTTTTTTATATTAATTATGAAAATGAAATAGATAATAAAATTAGATTATACAAATAGAATTAAATTGCATCTATTTTGGATAAAATTATATAGATATTCAATTAAACTAAACTTTTGTTTTATATTTTGTTTAACTAATTTTTTAAAATTTATATTTTGTTTATATTATATTTATATTTTATGACAAAATACATTGTATATCGAAATATTAGTGATTTACATATAATATACTGTATAATGGCAATTTTCGTAAATATTCTAGTAAATTATGTCTTAAGTAATATTTATCTTAAAATTATCTAATAGTGTGATACATCAGCGTGACATACTTATAAATCACACGTCAACATAAAATTACTTTGTTAAAATTATTCTCAATTAATATATTATAGATATTTTAAAGAAAAAACAGAGACAACACTGCAACAGTAATAATTCAAAAATAAATAATGGAAACAAATGTTGAAGGAAAATACTCTTTTGCTTTTTCTCACTGAGTAAGAATACTGATTTAACAAACAAAAATGATTCAGTGCAAAAATGTGACGGAATAACTTTGATAGCAAGTTTAGGTTTCCACGTGCCATGTCTCTTGCCGGTGAGCTTTATCTTTCGTTTAAGATGTATTTCCAATTTCTACATTCTTCAAATTAACTTTGTATATATCTTCCAAATCACAAATCCACTTAAGCTTTAATATATACTAGATTCATACCTACGTGCGGAAAAATATTCGTAAATTATATTTTATTAGTAAATATAAATTAAATATTTATATAATTTTAACTTTATTTAAAATTACTTTTAACATTAATTTTTGTATATACAAATTAAGAAAAAAAATAATTATTTTTTATGAATTTAATAGTATTTTTTGTTAATATAATAAATATATTAATTTTTTTTTACCAAATTAATAATAATGATATAATTGTAATTATTCTAATAAGTTAAGGTCATTTATATATTTATTTGGAATTTATTACAGGTCACCATGGTATTTCTGTTAATAACACGTCAGAGAAAAGTTATTTTCTTAAAACGTTTCTCAAATAATATATTAAAGATTATGGTAGTAACTTAAATTTATTTATATTTATTTAAAATTATTTATAAATTAACGTATAAAAAAATTTAAGAAATAAAAATTATTGTTTATGCAAATGTAATAGTATTTTTGGGTTATTTGAATAAATTATATTTATTTTCTAACCAAATTAATATCAGTGGCATGTATTGTAATTATTTTAGTAACTTAAATCATTTAATATATTTAATCTGAAACTCGTTATGATGTTGACACGTCAGCATAACATTTTTGTTATTAACACGTTACGATAAAGTTACTTTGTTAAAATGTTTCTCAAATAATATATTAAGGATTATATAATCATGACATATTTTCTAAATTCTATAATTTATTGAATTATATTATACTATTTATGTTTATAGTTCTTCACGTGACTAATCATACCAACAACAAAAACATTAACAATATGACCAATTCCGTCGTTAAATTATGAAAAAAAAAATAATCCAACTCCTATAAGTCACCAACTTTGATTATACTGTCAGAACCAAATTATTAATATATTACAAAATTTTAATATACTGTCAAAGATACCTATAGTATTTTTCATATGATAATTAATATATGATAATTCACCTAAAAGTTAGATATAAAAAGAAAATGTCTTGACCTAGGAACTTTCCCAATACATATATATATAATCAATATCAGAATGAAACATATAGAAGTAGGTGAAAAATAGAGTGATGAAGACTTTGTGTTGAAGACTAAGGTGTGGTGTCTACTTCGCCATTGGAGCCAAATTGTATACATCAATTGTTCGGTGGTTCATAGAAGTTAGAACTTAACCATATCCAATGATAGCTTCTCCCATTTCTTTATACTTTTATGTTGAAATCTATGAAAAGAAGATTTTAGCCTAAGTTCTTCTAATTAATTTCATTCGAAATCAATTCTTCTATTCTATAATAAAATTAATTGACTAAGTTATATGATACAACTCGATGACAAAAACATATTCATAAAAGAAAGATATATGATGTTTTATATGAAATATGTACATTGGATCCCACCGGTTGTAGTTTTTCTAGTTTCTAAATTATCTTTTCTACAAAAATTGATTAATAAACAATTGACTAAAATAGCATTTTTTTATGTTTTTATTCCAAATATAGTATTAATTATTTAAATTTTGAAGATACCACAAATTTAATATTAAAATTATTAAAATTTTCTTTCTAATAAAATTTTTTTAACCATAAATTAGAAAAATAAACCCAAACATTATAATTTAATTTTATATATAGTTTATTTGAAGTAAATAATTATTTTTACATAATAATTTGTGTTATTTAAGGAATTTTAATTTTAATATGTTAGATTTGGAAGATAAATTTAAAAAGTTATTATTTTAGGGTATTACTTTTGATTAATTCTTTTCATGATTTTTATATTTATTATAGCTAAAGTAAATATACCAGTTTTTTTCCTTTCAAAGACTAAAATGTTTGTAAATTTTTTATTTTGAAAATGAATATTCTATGAGTGCGGATCCCTACATGTGATATAATATATTAATTACGATTATAGAACAATATCATTACAAAAAAAGGGACATCATTGAGATTTTGAAACCAATTGAGTTGAATTTACCACTTCTAGTCCATTCGACTTGTAAGTGCTAGCTATATATATATATGTATAAAAATGGAAAAGAAAACTGCAGATTCAAAATCATTGAAAATGATGAAAGGTGAAAAGATTATTGACAAATATGAGTGAAATAAGCAAAGTCCAATATCAAGAACCCATGTGGTATTTGGTCTTTTAGCATTATGTTTACTTACATGACACTGCATGTTACTTACTTGCTGGCTACATGTAACTTAGTAGTTGCGATTTTGTTTTCTCTAATTTTCTATGTTTATTAATGTATTTATATATGTTTACCAAACTTGAATATTGGTAAGTTATTAGTATCAGAAATTTTATTTATATGAGTTTAATTATTATGTAATCTTTAATATATTAATTGAAAATCATTTTAACAAAATAAGTATTAATATGTGATTTACAAGTATGCGACGTGACGTTGATGTGTCGTATTATTAGAGCATTTTAAGATAAATATTACCTAAGATATAATTTAGTAGAATATTTACAAAAACTGTTATTATACAGTATATTATATGTAAATCTCTAATATTTCGATATATAATATATTTTGTCATAAAATAAAAATACAATATAAAACAAAATATAAATTTTGAAAAATTAATCAAACAAAATATAAAAATTTAGTTTAATTGAATATTTATCACATATACAATTTTATCCAAGATAAATACAATTTAAATTTATTTGTATAATCCGATTTTATTATTTATTTTCTTTTCGTAATTAATATTAAAATATTTATAAAAAATATTTTAAATATTATATATATATGATTTACATCAATAAAATAAATAATTAATTTTTTTCTATAAATATTTTTTCTCAGACATAACGTGGATTAAAATCTAGTTAAGTAGGTAATTCAAGTTTGTATAGAATATCAAAAGGTTTATTTATACTGGATAGCTTCTTGGTATGTGTTTCACATGACATGCCAACTAAATACATAATTTTCTTTGTCAACTTACTGACTTAGTAACTAATTAAAACAAGAATTATCACAAGTACGAATAAAATAATCGAAATTTATTAAATTATTTTTGTACTGGACCGACAGAAAATGAATAATCTGAATGAAGTATCTTCATAAACTGAAATGTTTGTTAACATGTTGTAATGTCAGTGATGACTAAAGTATCAGAATAATAAAAAACTAATTAATCTAACCCAGTTTTTATAACCTCGGAATTACTTAAATTAATTAATAGACATTTTAACACATTCTAGGTAAAAAAATCAAATTATTGTTTTAATTCTAGATGTTTATTAAATCTTCTAATTAATATATCAAAACCGATCCAAAATCTTGAATGTTAAATTAAAACCAATGACTTTGGATTGTCTATTTTTTTTGTATATACAGAATTTATATCAAATCAAGAAAGACAAGAATATGTATGGATAAATAAAGTTTTTATTAAATATGTTTAATAATTACAAAGAGTTGCAAGGAATAAGTGGTTTAGTGGTTGTACCACCTCTACGTCCATCTCAGAAGTGTGGAGTTCGATTCCACCATTCCTCGTAAGACGGTGCTAAATCTTCGTATGAAGATATTAGGCTATTGGATCGGTTTGTTGTGATCTAGTGACAGAAAAATTACAAAGAGTTGTCTTATGGTAATGTAAGATGATTACCAAAAACTAATGACCATCTAAGTTCTAACAGTCAACCTCAGTCGTTGGACAATCCTTTTTATCCAACTTATCACCGTTTTAGAAGTGATCCAGATCCCATCTACTTTTTTTTTTTAATTAATTTCCAATTTAAATATATATTATTTTTAAAACAAAAACTGTATATTAAACAAAACGAAGTTCTTGAAATAAAAATGATTGATGGATGAAGTCGAAACGTGTTTCGAAGTTATGGAAGAATTGACTTTGAAAACGTAATTAATAATATATTATTTGATAAACTTTTTAATAAAATATTTTTATATCGACTTATTAATAACAAAAATATTGTCAACAATACATCAAGTTTAAGTTTAAATATATAAAAAGATTTAACTTACTACAATAATTATAATACATGTCAGTGATATTAATTTGGTTAGAAAATAAATATAATTTATTCAACTAACCAAAAAATACTATTATATTTGCAAAAACAATAATTTTTATTTCTTTAAATTTTTATACGTTAATTTATAAATAATTTCAAATAAATATAAATAAATTTAAGTTATTACCGTAATCTCTAATACATTATTTGAGAAACATTTTAATAAAATAATTTTATTCTGATGTATTATTAACAGATATCATGCTGACGTGTCATCACTAAAATATATTTCAAATAAATATATAAATGAGTTTAACTTATTAGAATAATTACAAAAATTTGGTTATATAATTAATATATTTTATTAAACTAACAAAAAATACTATTAAATTCATAAAAAATAATTTTTTAATTTTATATACAAAAATTAATGTTAAAAGTAATTTTAAATAAAAATTAAAATTATATAAATATTTAATTTATATTTACTAATAAAATATAATTTTTAAATATTTTTCCCCACGTATGGCGTGAATATAAATCTAGTTTATTTTTATTTGTGGTAATAAAATTGGTGATATAGAATAGAAAAAATTGGACCGACAGTGTGATTTGAAGCATCATTGCAAATTAAGCATAAAAAATGTGCACTGATTAATGTATTGAATATTCGTTTTTTCTATTTTTTGGTCAAAATATGTGTCTCTCAAACCCACAATTGTCTTACCAAACCATCTTTTATTTTTTAAAACAAATGTGAATATATATAGAATATTATCATGAGTTTTTCTATGTATAAATGGATGATTTCAATATCTTGTATTAGAATCGATCATTCTCTTATCCTTAGAGATGTTCATTATCTTATCAACAGATGAAGATAACAGACATACTTTTTTCCTCGAGAAATGAACCAACAGAATCAATTCACAATTGGAATTTCACACGGTAAATGTTTTTGGTCTTCAATTACTAATTCTAGTAAATTTATATCTAAGTCATAGCAAAAAAAATTATTCGCAAATTATATTTTATTAGTAAATATAAATTATAATATTTATAGAATTTTTATTTTTATTTAAAATTACTTTTAGCATTAATTTTTGTATATATAAATTAAAAAAATAATAATTACTTTTTACGAATTTAATATTATTTTTTTGTTAGTTTAATAAAAATATATTAAAAAAAATTATTGTTTTTACAAATGTAATAGTATTTTTTGGTTAGTTGAATAAATTATATTTATTCTCTAACCAAATTAATATCAGTGATATGTATTGTAATTATTCTAGTAACTTAAACCCTTTTATATACTTAAATTGAAATTCGTCGTAATGTTGACACGTTGGCATTTTTGTTATTAACATGTAAGTATAAGATTATTTTATTAAAAAGTTTATCAAATAATATATTAGGAATATTAAATTTCCGGGAAAAAAATAAAGGTTAGCAAAAAAATGATTAGAAAAATTGAAATTTCTTAGTTAATTATTACAGCAAATATTAAAAAAATTTAACAGTAGATCTAATTAATCTGCGCTGTCTAGCAAATTGTTGATTGAGATGATCGTACATTTTCTGACGCTATACATAATTCATAGTTGATGAGTTGTTATGTTTTAGTATTTATATGACTATATTATTAATTTATTTTTCTTTTGGTTATTAAACAAATTAACTAAATAAAAATGCACTAGAACAATACAAGGACATAGGCTTTTTATAAAGACATTCATCTCTCTTTCATTTCCATCACACACACACACATGACACAGCCTCTTTTCTTCCTTTCCTAAACTCATCTCATTCTTCTGCATCTTTCATTATTTTTCTGTTAAAAACAAGAAAAACAAAACCGAAAACTGCAAAAGGAACATTGAAATCTCCTTTTCCCGACAATCTGATTTGTTTTAGGCACAGAGGACTGAGGTTTTTCACCGTAAGCAACCAAAGAGAAAAAAACAACTTCTGTCTCTCTGTTTCGTCCTTCGCTAGACAATAGAAACTTCTTTTTAGATTCTCACATTGCGTGACTCACAAGGAAATCCCTCCATACATTCCTCATACTGTCTAGGGTTCTTGCTTCGTCATCTGTTTTTTTTTTTCTGTCTCACTGGAGTAAGAAGAAATGGAGATGGGTGATTCAACGTCTGTGATTCCGGACTCGTTCATGGGTTACAGAGACGACATAACAATGCAAATGTCAATGGTTTTGGATCAGATTCGAGCTCCATTGATCGTCCCAGTCCTCAGACTCGGAGTTTATATCTGTTTAACAATGTCGGTGATGCTTTTTGTAGAAAGGGTTTACATGGGAATTGTTATCTCTCTTGTCAAGATCTTTGGTCGAAAACCAGAGAAACGTTTCAAATGGGAACCTATGAAAGACGACATCGAGCTTGGAAATTCTGTTTATCCTATGGTTCTTGTTCAAATCCCAATGTACAACGAACGAGAGGTCTCAATTACTCAAAATATTCATCTTTCATCTTTTTTTTTCCTTCAATATTGATTGTTTAATTGTTGTTCGTTTTGGTGTTAATGTAGGTTTATCAGCTCTCTATCGGAGCTGCCTGTGGACTCTCATGGCCTTCCGATCGAATTGTCATTCAAGTTCTTGATGATTCCACTGATCCAATGATTAAAGTAAGCTCTTTTTCCTAAAGATTTCGATAAATTTGCTTCTAAAATCACGAAAATCTTCTATAAACCCCGATCACTAAAACAGAGTAGATTCTCCTCAAATTCCGCTTCACAGGTTCCAAAACCCTGATCTGATTTTTCGATTTCAGTAAATGGATCGACCAAAAGAACCAATTTTACCACATGGGTTCTCGATTTCAGCAATTGGGTCTAAACCAAGATCCTATTTTACGACATGTTGCGTTCCTGATTACAAACAAAGATTCAATTTTTCGACATGGTTTTACATAAAACGTAGAATTTGCGAAGCATTTACAAGCTTTTTGGTGTTGTGACAGGAACTAGTGGAGATGGAGTGTAACAAGTGGGCGAGTAAAGGAGTAAACATAAAGTATGAGATCAGAGACAACAGAAATGGCTACAAAGCTGGAGCTTTAAAAGAAGGAATGAAGAAGAGTTATGTCAAAAGCTGCGATTACGTCGCAATCTTCGACGCAGATTTTCAACCTGAACCTGATTTTCTCTGGAGAACTGTACCATTCCTCCTCCATAACCCAAAGCTTGCTCTCGTTCAAGCTCGCTGGAAATTCGGTAACTTTTTTAACCTCTTCATTTAACGTTTCTTCCTTTCTGAGGCTACATAGTTTTGATTTGATCGTTTTGGCCCACTTTTTGGTATCAAATGCTAATCAGTAATCACTGCTTTCTACTTACTTACTAATCACTTTTTAGGCAAAGTACTTTATGTAAAAATTCTTGCAATTATACACAAAAACAAGATAGTAATTATTAGGAAACATGGATATCCAACTCAAAACTAATTAGTATTAAGTGGACTAGTCTATGCCCAACTCAAAACCAATTGGTAATGAGTGGAGTAGCTCATGCCCAACTCAAAACCAATTCGTAATGAGTGGAGTAGCTCATGCATTTTATATAGGTGTTAGAAAGCTCCCAATTTCCAATGTAGGACTTTTACACATTCTAATAGGTCTCTTCGAGATGTGGACGAAACACGCACCAACATCTCGAACATACCACAACAATACGAACCACTTATACGAGCCACTTCTAATATAGGAAACCGTTTTTGTGGGAAATCGTATATCGGACTAACCTAGAACTCTGGTACCATATTAAGAAACATGGGCATCCAACTCAAAACCAATTGATAATGAGTGGAATAGTCATTTGATTGACCCACAATCATTAATTACTATAGTTAGAGTTGTACTACGAGTTATTTAAAACTAGAGGGCGTTTTCAGATATTAATACAAAATATATTCAGAGTTAGAAAGTTTTCATTACATTAACAAGAAGTGTCGGTGGTTGTTTTATAGTGACTAGTGAGGTCTCAATGTAAACCTACCTAGAGGATCTTGATATTGACGTATCGATTTCGTTCGTGATTACTTTTTTTGCTTAGCTTTAAAAACGTGGAACTGCTTTATTCAACTCTAAATTAAATTAATTTAGCTAGTATCGAATCTCGTAATTTAATAGGATAAAAAAAAACATGTGAAAAAATCTAAAGAACCAACAACAAATAAAAGAAAGTTAACACTTTTGTCCATTTGTAGTTGGTATGAGTGCAGGAGTTAGTGAAAATTTGGTTTTTGTGTTTTGACTTTTTCTTTCAAAGATTGGTTTTTTTGTTGAAAAAATTGTGTTTTCTGCCACCCATTTTAACATAATAAAGTTTTTCCAAATTTGTTTACATTGGTCAATTAATTTGACCACCAATGTATCTAAAACTGCTACCACTATAGCCAGTGGCTTCTTGAAACATTACCTTTAGATTTTTCCAGGACTCCAAAATAAGTTTCTTCGTCAAAAGAAATACAAATGGTTTTGGATTTACTTCCGTCAACTACACAAATTTATGCGACTAAACTTATTTTTATCCGTACTTTTTGGGTTTTTTTTTAACTACATAAACTGTATTTTTCTTTCATAAATTACACAAACTTCATAAATTCTTCTAATTGTACAAATTCTATTAATGTTTATGCGTTAAATAGCTACTAAATTTTGTTTTAATTCAAAAATCTGATTTTAATTTGGGTTTATTTTGATAATAAAACTAGATTTTCGAATTAAAATCAGATTTAGTAGCTATTTAACGTGTAAACATTAACGAAATTTATGTAATAGGAATAATTTATGAAGTTTATGTAGTTTACGAAAAAAAATACAGTTTATGTAATTGACGGAAGTAAACCGAATTCATGTAGTTGACGGAAAAAACCAAAAAAATACAGTTTAAAAAATACAGTTTATGTAGAAAATACCAAAAAAAATATAGGTGAAAATAGATTTATTCGCATAAATTCATGTAGTTTGACGGAAGTAAACCGAATGGTTTTAAACTAAAAAAGTTAGAGTAGAGATTAGTGGTGTTGCTTCACTGGCAGTATCGTCGTGTCTCATAATGAGTGCAGAGAAACATATTTTGAAGTGTAGGCCATAGTGGCATGTTTTGTAATTTTGTATTAATAGTATAGGTATATTAGTCATTTGACTATCTGTAGTAGTGGCACACTCATCTCCCTTCATGTGCAACAACATGGGACCAAGCTGCTCTCTAACTTAGTCACTGTCACTCTCACTCTCACTGTCACCACTAACATTTCTTTTTTTAATTTTTGTTTGATTTAGGATTTGTTTAAAAGTAATACAGTAAAATAACATCATTTAAATTTTATTTTCCAAATTTAACATATCAAAAATAAAATTTTAAAAATAACACAAATTATTATATAAAAATAATTATTTACTTTAAATAAATTAATTAGAGTAATACCCTAAAATAGCACATTTTAAAAAAAATTTTCCAAATCTAGCATCGTAAAATTAAATTCCCAAAAATAGTACAAATATTTATGTGAAAATACTTATTTATTCTAAATAAATTATACATAAACTTAAAGTATTGTATTTGAGTTCATTATTTCCAATTTATGGTTTAATTTTTTTCTATTAAAATATAGTTTTAATACATTTTAATCTTAAATTTGTGCTATTATTGGAAATTTAAACTAATGATGCTATTTTTGAAACAAAAACTTAGAAAAGTGCTATTTTAGATATTTGCCCAATAAATTATATATAAAATTAATAATGTTTGAGTTCATATTTTCCAATTTATGGTTTAATTTTTTTCATTAGAAAAAAGTTTTTAATTATTTTAATATTAAATTTGTGTTGAAAATTTAAATTATTAATAATATATTTGGAACAAAAACTTGAAATAGTGATATTTTAATCCATTGCCGTTTTTTTAATCTGGATTTTGATACAATCAATAATTGAAACTCCAATTTTTGATTATTATTGTGGTTTTAGACAAGAAAAGCTATAAAATAAGGAGAACATGTGAAATCAATTGACAAAATCCAAGTAGCTGTTGGAAATCTAATTAGGTTTGCTGAGCTGTCTATCGTTTCATATTAATTCCAAATTTTCACCAACTGATTTTTAATGTCTTCATCAATGTCACATTTATTGCAATGCAACAACATACAACTGAATTCTGTAAAAAAAAACAAAAACTTTGCAGTAAATTCGGATGAATGTTTGATGACAAGGATGCAAGAAATGTCTTTGGATTATCATTTTACGGTCGAACAAGAAGTTGGTTCTTCTACTTATGCCTTCTTCGGATTCAACGGTAATAATTTATATTACTTTACTTTTGATTATAACAATTTTTCTTTTTTGATTATTTTCATAATCCATGAATGTGTGTATGGTTTCATTGAATTTAGGAACTGCGGGAATATGGAGAATATCGGCATTAAACGAAGCTGGTGGTTGGAAAGATAGAACGACCGTAGAAGATATGGATTTGGCCGTTCGAGCTAGTCTCAAGGGTTGGAAATTCTTGTACCTCGGTTCTTTAAAGGTATATATATATATAATGTTTATAATATCAATTAATACTAGAAGAATACAGAAAAAAAATTTAATATTTAAATTTTATTAATTAAATGAAATTTTATTAATATTTCAATATTTATCCTTCAATATATATATAAGATATGATCTATTAATAGGGATATTAAAAAATAATAAATATGAGATACAATTTCTATTTTTTGCAGTTTAAATTTTTATTGTGGGAATATTGAATTTTCGAATATATACAAATATTTAATTGATTGATATAATTTTTATATTTTAATCGGTCATAATTATACGAAATAATTTAGTTTGTTTTTCAAATAATAAATGAGAGTTTCAAATTTCAAATTTTAGATTCACAACATATTTTGACTGTTTGGAAATTTATGTACTATTAAACTAAATAATTAGGTTATCTAATTAGGATGGTTATCTAATAGAATAATTAATTTAGATTTTTGATTTAAATTAAATAGTAAAACTGCCGAGAGTAAATGTGGTGATGACACTTCATCAAATTTTACTCCTAGTGCTTCTACTTTAATATATATATATATATATATAC
Organism: Pugionium cornutum; assembly: GCA_018901935.1. Classification (NCBI taxonomy): domain Eukaryota; kingdom Viridiplantae; phylum Streptophyta; class Magnoliopsida; order Brassicales; family Brassicaceae; genus Pugionium; species Pugionium cornutum. The sequence continues at coordinate 78,867 of JAENJI010000212.1, read as the reverse complement.
TATTTTAATATATATATATATAAGATATAAGATATAAGATATGTATATAATTACTTACATATGGTTTTAAAATACTTTTAGGTTAAAAACGAGTTGCCAAGTACATTCAAAGCATATAGGTATCAACAGCACAGATGGTCATGTGGTCCAGCAAATCTTTTCAGGAAAATGGCATTCGAAATCATGACCAATAAGGTTTATTTCCCCTCCCTTTAAACTCTCTTATCGAAATAGAAGGTCTTTGGATATAACATTACCAATTCGAACCGGTATCTTCTTGATTGGTCTCTTTGATTATTTCAAAACCCGGCTAACATTAACCCGAGACTACTTTGTTTTGGCAGAACGTGACTTTATGGAAAAAAATTCATGTTATATATAGCTTCTTCGTGGTGAGAAAGCTTGTGGCACACATTGTTACCTTCATCTTCTACTGTGTGATCTTACCGGCTACGGTTCTTGTACCGGAAGTTTCTGTACCTAAATGGGGAGCCATATACATCCCTTCCGTCATTACCCTGCTCAACGCAGTCGGGACACCGAGGTAAAACCAATTCCAAGGGTTTCTTGCGGCTCAAGTGTTGTTCGGGCTCTCATTGTTGATTACTTGTGTCTTATAGGTCACTACATCTTATGGTGTTTTGGATTCTGTTCGAGAATGTGATGTCTCTTCATAGAACCAAAGCTACCTTCATCGGTTTACTTGAAGGTGGAAGAGTTAACGAGTGGATTGTTACTGAAAAGCTTGGAGATCTTAAGGCTAAATCAGCAACCAAGGCTCTAAAGAAGCTTAGGTTTAGATTTGGAGATAGGTAAAGATTAATTTTCCCCTTTATATCAAACCAGTTATTTCGGCTTGATTTCAATTAATGCAAAACCATACCAAGTCAATGCTAATAGTGCTTTTATTTGGGGTTTGGCAGAATTCATGCGTTGGAACTCGGCGTAGGAATGTATCTGTTCTTTGTGGGATGTTATGATGCCTTTTTTGGGAAGAACCATTATTATATATACCTTTTCGCGCAAGCAATCGCGTTCTTCATTGCAGGATTAGGGCAGATTGGGACATTTGTGCCGAGCATTTGAAGGGAAAAAAGGTGTTTTCCAACGTTGAAATGCTCGAGAATAAGAACATCTTTTTCTATCCTTTTTTTTTTTGGTTTTGCTATTTAAATTCTTGTTGGTGTGAATAGAGATGATTGATGATACGATTTTTACAGAAGATGATGTGTGTAGTGTGGAAGGAAGTATGCATACTTATAGTAAACAATAGATATATTTGAATTGAAACTATCGCATCGTACAAGGACAAAGATTGATTTAATGTGCAGTGTGCACTATGGAGAGACTTGCAAGATAACAGAGACAGTCCATTGTAACAAAATCACATGTAGGAAAAATAAGATTAAAACCACTACATTTTATATATTTGAAGGTTTCTCTAGAGAGGAAGATATGAATTTGTAAGTTTACTACATTAAATTCTCTTTCTGCTTGATTCATGGTATGATTTGGTTTATTCAAATCAGAAAAAGTACGTTCCAAATTTCATCGGTTTGGCTTTAGAAAATTTTTTCCAAAAAAAAACAAACAAATGCAGGCTGTGGGGTTCGAACCCACGCGCACTTATGTGCAGAAGAACTTAAGTCTTCCCCCTTAACCACTCGGGCAAACCTGCTTTATTGGTGTTTATGTTCTTACACTTTATATAATAAAGGATTCTAACGTGTACCATTTACGCCCAAACATAATTCAAAGACTTAAACACAGATCTGAGTTAAAGAATATCTTTTCTGTTTTGCTGTCAGATCAGAGATTTTCAAAGTCAGGTTTCTACTAAAGAAGCCTCCATAAGACTTGATAACACAAACAAAGGTTTAGCAAAGTTTCAAACTACCAAAACGATTAAGAAGGATGAAACGCCAAAAGATGGTTCTTCACTTGCAGATTAATAATATTTTCAACATCAAAAGTCAAAGAGGATTATGGATAGTCTTCATCTTGTTGTTGTTGGTATTGTTCTGATTCAAGCAGCTGCACTGTGTTTGGCCTTTGTGTGAGATTGCAATCCCATTTCTGAAGTAAAGGATCTGTTGCACGACTTGCACCCAAATACACCTGCAGACTTTGGTGTCTTCGACGCTTCTCCATTGCTTCCAGAATTCTTCCCTGCTTGTTTTGACGGATGCGGAGTTGCAACGTGGACATGCGGTTTCTTCGACTCTGCTTTCACAATTGTATTCAATTAAACCAAGCCCTTCAGTAAGAACTAGGATTCAATGTGGAGAATGATAAAGCAATTAATCACCTGTTTTCTGCGTGGTTACGAATTTCGCCTTCTTGCTTGAAGCAGGATTCTTTGAGGTAATGTCTTCTGCAGCCCTCTTCTTGGATTCTTCAGCCTTTTTAGTAACAAACAAAAAATTAGAATCAGATGCAAGTTTGGCCACGAAGACGCAAAATTTCTCCCAACAGAAGGGTAACAAGGCAGTTAATAAATAATTAAGTATTACATCAGCAAGCAATAGAGAAAATATCATGTTACCTTCATCAGCATATATCAGTTATTATCTTTCTTATGTTATCTTCATCATTGATTGTACACTTAAATTAATATCATAAGATGAATAGCGCCTTACAGCACCATTGAAATGTTATTGTTACCACTTAACATAGACTTATTACAGTTGCTTGTATTGCCTATGTTAATGCATTACAATCATTAATACTGTTATCACAGGAACTTGTGATGAGTTTTACTGTTTATAAGTTTAATGTCTTACCAAGCCTAAGTTCGGTTCAACAAGAAATTGGCCCGGTGGTATATAGGAAAAGGTACCTCGTCGTCTCCAGAAGAAGACATATCATCATCTGATTCAACTCCAGACTCTTCCTCACTATCATCATCTTCTTCTTCTTTTTCTTCCTTGGCCTTGACATCTTCATTTGGCAATCGAAAGTTCACCTGTTTCGCACCTGATTTTGCAACAGCTGGCTCGGCAGAAGCAACATCAATTTAAACAATTTGACGTTACTAATAAACTAATATCAGATAGCTTGAGACAAAACATCGCCGGTCTAGGTAAAAACTCCCATTCACCTTTGTCACTAGCAACAGCAAGTTCATCATTGCTTATATCATCAAACTCAGTGGGGTCAGACAAGAGAGTCAAGGAGATCAAAAAATATTCATCAACAAGCTTGTAGGCAATAAATGTCGAATATTGTAAGGATATGGATCAGATGCGTCCACTTTGTAGCCACAGAAGAAGACGCTTCCATACTTCCAAGTATGATACAGCTCAAAACGCTTTTCCAACACAATCTCCGTGCTCAGCTGAGGCAACTTCCCTTGTGATAGCGTCCCAATGAGTAGCTTTTGATCTCCAGTTTTCAAGTAAAGCTGTACTGATTCGTTTCCATTGTTTTCAGTCTCGCCCAGAGCAGCCTTCAGTAAAAGTTAAAGCAAAGGTCGATGTAAATAACTTGATTCAAAGCAAATAACGATTGCAATAAAAACTGCATGTACCTGTGAGATGTGCACGATGGCTTTCCCAGGAACCACCGCAAATATTGAACCATTATGTACTTCAACACCTGAAAATGCATAATAGTACAACAGAAAAATCAACAAGACTGCCACAAAACCATCATTTCAACCATTCAATTACCAAAATGTCGCAATGATATACTACTAAATCAACAAAACATGGTTTAACAAAACATGTACGGTTTCTTTTCTCGTTTTCAGCCACCTTACTAGAAATAGTGGTGTTAAAATCTAGCGAGAACTGTTCTGTGAAACCGAGCAGCAACCTACACACCGAATATATCATACAAACTGACTAATCTCACTGGAAACGCATTTTGTTTTCGCTAACCATAAACAGTAGAAAATAATGGAAAACGAAAACGAACTGGTGAAACCGTAAGATAAAACCCCTAAATATAGAACAGAAAAAGAAGAAGAGAAGAAGAAAACGAAGACGAAGTGAGATAGGAAATAGGTTTTACTCCAGAACTCCATTGCTAGTGACTTGAAGGCGACGATGCGTCAAAGAAGAACGTTCTAGAAGAAGATGAGAGTGATTCGTCTCCTTACTAGTACTTTTTTTAATCACTCCTTACTGCTTTTGGGCGTCGATTTATTAACCGGGCGTGGAAGGATGTTAGTGATTCTCTGTTACGCTGACCACTTAGATGATTTCTGTATTGCTCCTTTACTTGGGCCTGGCTTTTAAAATAAGCCCAACAAAATTAACGTTTAAATTCCCATCTTTCATATTAAGACGAATCGTAATGGACTTTTGCCACTTTATTTGACGAGCGTTGTTCGTTTGTCTGCCGCAGACAATTTCTGGTTTTTCGTTTGATCAGACGTTATCGTCAAATATGTAGATTGTCGGGGACCGCTCATGAGTCATGAGATTCTTTGAAATAAGTCCCACGGACAAATGGTATTATGACCTTAATGCCCTCGCGTCAAATGACAAAATTAATTCTTCGCTAATAAGAACAGCTTTTAAATTAAATAGTAAAAAATTTTATATCATACGAATAACAATATTAACAAATAACGTTTATGTCAAAAAAATTTTTTTAACTAAAACTAATATTTTAAAATAATATTATTTTAATTTTTTATTTTAATTTTTAAATAACATAAATAATTATGTAAAAATATTTATTTAAAATTGTAAATAAATTTAAATAATAAAATAATATATCAAAAAATAATGAATAATCATTCTAGTTATTAATAAAGGTCGATTAAATAATTTATTCAGTAATATAATAGTATTTAAAATTTAAAAAATAACAAATTTAAAAAATAATTGAAAACTCAAATGAAAAATTTAAACCCTAAATTGGAAAAGTGAACCCAAACATTATGTTTTAATTTTATATATATTTTATTTAAGGTAAATAATTATTTTTACATAATAATTTATGCTATTTTAATTTTAGTTTAATATGCTAAATCATATGGTTATTAATAAAATAATATAATATATTAATTAAATCATATATTTATTTATGGGGTTTTATCTGCAAAGATTTGATCACATAACACAAAATGTGCATATTAGTTATGCATAAATTCATATACATATATTATTATTTTCGTTTTGTGACTACAATCTCGATTTTTCCATATTACATCATCATTACAATATTGACAAATGCATACTGCATGAACCTGGCAGTATTCGATGAATCTTACTACTTAGATTAATTATAAAAATACTGCAATATTTAAATATTCAATTTAGTTGTTGTCCAACTTGTGTTGATAACTTCATATATACATAGAATAACGACAGCTCATTCATTCTCTGAAGAATCAGAAATTCCGAAAACCTTTAATTACGACAGACAAATTTACTCTTCACTGCTGATTTAATAATATTAATTATGATCCAACTTTAATAAATACATAACATAAATAATCCTATATTTTTAACGTTTATTACATATTTGGATCTTCTTTATAATTCATATCATCTGTTTTAGCTGACTAATGTTATGATGACCAATGCATCTTCACTAAACTCAGGGCCTGACCTGGGTCCAAGCAAAGCAAACCCGTGCTTGCGGTCCTCAATGTTAATATAAAAAAATCAATCCTTATTTTAAAAGTACTCTTAACACAAATGGTAAATAAAAGTAAACTGTTTCTTTGAGTTTTTCAGCTCGAGTCCTTCTAACAGAAAATTTTAAAAATTAAAACGGCCCAATTTTTTTGTAGTATAAAACGGCTCATTTTTTTTTTGCTTGCGGCCCTATTAAATTCAGGGCCGGCTCTGACTAAACTACTATCTGGTTAAGAGTGTGAATTACACTTAATGAAAAAAGTTTCCATGAGAGAAATGCATGCATGGTAGAAGTCAGAGGCAGAATGACATACGAATATTTGTAGAGATAAAGGAATATAATGACATAAGAACCCATCCTTTTTGCATACACAAATACATCCCCTTCTAACTCAATTTAGCCCATTCCTTCATTTTTTTTGTTTTTTCTTTTTAAAATACTAATATCACATGTCAAGGATTTTTAAATGTTGAAATTCTAAACTATCGAAATTTAAATCATAAACCCATCTTTTCATTGAGTTTGCTCTTTAAAAATATTATCAGAATTTTGTAAAGATGTTTCTATAGGTGGAAATATTTGATTAATTCCACGATAATGTTTTTAGTTAAGTGATTCGTATATATTTTTATTTATCAAGATTCGATTTCAGACACTCATATGTCATATGTTATATGGTTTGGTTAAGGTATTAATTGAGTTTTATCGATTAATCTGTAAGCAAATAGAGAAATATTTGGTTTTATGGGCAACATGGGTTTTGTCTTTACACATAGACATGTTCCTCCTAAGGCTGGGCATTCGTATATTAGGTTTGATTTTGAATGGTTATTTTTGGTTTCGGTTTTTTTCGGTTGGTAAGATTAAAGATTCATTCGGTTATTTTTTATATTTTGGTTTGGTTTCGGTTCGGTTATACCTCGATTTCGGTTGATTCGGTTATTAAATTTAAAAACCAAAAATAACCGAAGATAATCGAAAAATAACCGAAAAATAACCGAAATAACCAAAAAATAACTGAAAATAACTAAAAAATAACCAAAATAACCGAAATATTTTCGGATAACCGAAAATAACCGAAAACAATTCAATTTTTTCGGATATTATTTTGGTTTTCGGTTCGGTTTTGGTTACTAACCAATAACTATGGTTTTCTAAAATAATATTCGTTTGATTATTTATTTATAACTGAATACCAACCAAAATTATTTTTTCGATTCGGTTTATTCGGTTCGGATTATTTGCCCAGCACTAGTTCCTCTTTTAGTTTGTTTCCTCTTTGGATACGATTACTACTTATCTTATAGTTGCAGTTACATTCCACCATGAAAATTACTATCAAAATAATTGATTGAATAGAATACTGTTTCCCCTTTTTGTTTGCAACATTATTAAGATCTCGGAAAGTAAAACAAAAATACAGTTTTTACTGTGAATTTGTGATTATATGTAATTTTAGTTAGTGATTAATACAGTATCATTAACAAATGTTAACAAACTCACAAAAACAAAACTGAAATTGGAAAAAAAATGTCAAAGTTCCATAAAAATGGGGGGACATAGAAGGAATATCAACTGAAACGTAATGAGTTACACAGTTTCCTCTGATAACACAAAATAATTCCAATCCATTAGAGAGAAAAAAAGGAGGAAGATGAATTTTTAGAGAGAGAAACAAGTGGCTAGTTCCATGGAAATGCCAGGTAGAAGATCCAATTACACTTTGCTTAGTCAATATTCGGACGATCAGGTGTCAGTCTCCGTCACCGGAACTCCACCGCCGCACTATGACTCTCTGTCCAGCGAAAACAGGAGCGGGAGCAACAATAACAGCGGGAACAACGGGAAAACCAAGGCCGATAGAGGCGGATTCGATTGGGATCATAGCGCTGGTGACCACAGGTTGAGTGGTCACCCGAATCGGGTTGGGAATATGTACTCTTGTTCGCTTGGGCTGCAGAGGCAATCGAGTGGGAGCAGTTTCGGTGAGAGCTCCTTGTCCGGGGATTATTATATGCCAATGCTTTCTGCGGCAGCTAACGAGATCGAATCGGTTGGATTTCCTCAAGATGACGGGCTTAGGCTCGGGTTTGGCGGCGGTGGAGGAGATTCGAGGATACAGATGGCGACGGACGCGGCCGGGGATTCGTCATCTGGAAAGAGCTGGGCTCAGCAGACGGAGGAGAGTTACCAGCTGCAGCTTGCACTGGCGTTGCGGCTTTCGTCGGAGGCTACTTGCGCCGACGATCCAAACTTTCTAGATCCCGTGCCGGACGAGTCTGCTTTGCGTCATTCGCCAAGTTCAGCTGAAACCGTTTCCCATCGTTTCTGGGTAGTGGTTTAATTGCCTTTTGTTACTTCCTGTTTAGCTTTGTTTCGAAAATTCTAGAATCTTGGTCTATGCGTGTTCATTTTAATTGAACGATCCAAATTAATTAGTAAAGAGATCTGGGAATATACAATTCTTTAATTTTTTAGATGTCAAAGATGTTTGTGCAAAATGGGTGTTAAGCCTTTCGGATGCTGCAGGAGTTGTTTGAAGGTTTAGAGGTTGGGATTATCAATATGTCTGCTTTGGATGAGTTGCTCAGGATGGGTCATTATGCAATCAAATATGGACTGTGAAGTGAATTACTTATTGCCATTTGTGGTTGGTATTATATCTAATCTGCTGTTATTCATTACTTGGCTCTCAATAGATATGTAGTAAAGGATGCTCTGCAAGATCTGTAAAAGCTAATTGATTATCTAATGATTAAAAGGTATAGATGCTGTGTTGGATGAGCTAATGTAAACTATGCACAGAACATGCAGCTGATTAGTGAATTCTGTTTGTTAGCGTTTCTTAGTTTCCAAAATGTGCCTTTTTCTGTGCTGAGGCTGATTGAGAAAGAGAAAAAGTGTATTCATATCAGATGGGATATGTTGTTTATATGTACTGTAGAGTATGATTGTTTATTTGTTTGTGTACTGCTTCAGGTCAATGGCTGTTTATCATACTATGATAAAGTTCCTGATGGGTTTTATATGATGTATGGTCTGGATCCATATATTTGGACCTTATGCATCGATCTGCATGAAAGTGGCCGCATCCCTTCAATTGAATCATTAAGAGCTGTTGATTCCGGTATTGACTCTTCGCTCGAAGCAATCTTAGTTGATCGGCATAGTGATCCAGCCTTCAAGGAACTTCACAATAGAGTCCATGACATATCTGGTAGCTGCATAACCACAAAAGAGGTTGTTGATCAGCTGGCAAAACTTGTTTACAATCGTATGGGGTTTGTACTCATACAATGCTTATTATCTTTTTGAAATTCTCTTTTGATTTCTCACATTGCGGGGTAATCATTTATTCTCGCCTTCTTCAGGGGTCTAGTTATCATTGGGGAAGATGAGTTGGTTCCCATGTGGAAGGAGTGCATTGATGGTCTAAAAGAAATCTTTAAAGTGGTGGTTCCCATAGGTAGCCTCTCTGTTGGACTCTGCAGACATCGAGCTTTACTCTTCAAAGTGAGACCCCAACTTCGATGCTACTGCCATGAATTTTAAGATGAATGATCATATCAATTATTCCGCTTCATCCATTTGTTTGTATAGTAAGACTTGTGAAGAAAGTTGTTTGAAAAGTGTTATTGGCTAGAAAAAATAATGTAGCTTGCAGTTGAATATACCTGCCATTTGGTGCATGCAGGTACTGGCTGACATAATTGATTTACCCTGTCGAATTGCAAAGGGATGCAGATATTGTAATAGTGACGATGCTGCATCATGCCTTGTCAGGTTTGGGCTTGATAGGTATGGGTCCAAATATTTGCCATAGAGCCTTTATTTCTCCTTTTTGTATATGCTTTTTGTTTCTGTAGAAACAATTATCTGCCCAAATGTTTCTCAAAATCTTAGGGTGATACGTGGAAACTTTGTTTCGTTTTCAGGGAATATCTGGTTGATTTAGTGGGGAAGCCAGGTCACTTATGGGAGCCTGATTCCTTGCTAAATGGTCCCTCATCTATCTCAATTTCTTCACCTTTGCGGTTTCCACGACCCAGGCCAATTGAACCTGCAGTCGATTTTAGGTTACTAGCCAAAAAGTATTTCACTGACAGCCAGTATCTAAATATTGTTTTTGATCCTGCATCAGGTATACCAATAAAAACCCTGAAAATTTTGTCGACTTTACTGCATGCTGTTTGCATCTCGTTTTGTATCTCCCCTAAAAGTGGAATCCCCTGTTCTTTTGGTATGTCTTGATAATGTCTTCCACATCTGAAGGGTTAGTAGTCTTAGAGTGATTCTACTGTTTGTTTTCTTTTCTCTTTTCATTTTTATTGGTTTTTGGCTGTTGATGTGGGTATGTTTGTATGTGTGTGGGTGCGTGCTTTGTTTTGGAATTTAATAACCTAGTGATATTTAAGGTTAAAATTTAATGAGGCTACTGTTCAAGCATATCAATTCTAGTGCATTTATGTGCAAGAATTGTCTCCTGGGCTCTGATTTCTTATATCTGCTATGTTGTAGATGATATAGGATTCTCAATGTTTCATAGGCAATATGATGATCCGGGTGGAGATAATGACACTTTGGCAGAAAATGGTGGGGGGGCTTTGCCACCCAATGCTAATATGCCTCCACAGAACATGATGCGTGCGTCAAATCAAGTCCAAGAAGCAGGACCTATGAATGCCCCACCAATCAGTCAGCCGGTTCCAAACAGGGCGAATAGGGAACTTGGACTTGATGGTGACGATATGGACATTCCGTGGTGTGATCTTAATATAAAAGAGAGGATTGGAGCAGGTAATGATTTTGCAAGAAATAGTGATTTAGTCATGAACGAAAAGAAATGTGAAATTCTTGAATTGCTCTTTCTTCAGGTTCCTTTGGGACAGTCCATCGTGCTGAGTGGCATTGCTCGGTAAGAATTTTATTGTCTGAATTTTACACAGCTGTTTTTTTGTTCAAAAAGTATGACTACGATTTTTAATATTTGGATCTGTTTGACGTTAAAAGAGGCAAAAGTAAACTTTCCGTTTTGTCATAAATTACACTTGGACAAAAAGGTGTTCCTAGCTTAGATTTTTGTCTTTATTCTATAAATCTACGTTTTTGTTCTATTATTCCAAAGCTATTGCGAGAAAATTTTGATTGCGATATATTTTTCTACCAATATCAGGATGTTGCTGTGAAAATTCTCATGGAGCAAGACTTCCATGCTGAGCGCGTCAATGAGTTCTTGAGAGAGGTGCACAAATAATAAATTCCTCGTGTTTTTGGTAATGGACGTGGCGCATTTATGCCTTCGATAATCCTGATTTGCTGTCAGGTTGCAATAATGAAACGCCTTCGCCACCCTAACATTGTCCTCTTCATGGGCGCGGTCACTCAACCTCCAAATTTGTCAATAGTGACAGAATATTTGTCGAGGTTACCTGAATTTTCAAGGTTTTATGTGCTAAGTGTAGAGTATTAGCCCATAATGTTGCTAACCAATGCTTTCTTTCAAACAGAGGTAGTTTATACAGACTTTTGCATAAAGGTGGAGCAAGGGAGCAATTAGATGAGAGACGTCGCCTGAGTATGGCATTTGATGTGGTATGTTTGATTTCCTTTGGTTACATTCCAGAATGATTGTGAATTAAGTTGATTACTTTCTGATTTGGTGTTTCTGAAATCGAATTTCTTTCCAATTCTGTGTTGCAGGCTAAAGGAATGAATTATCTTCACAATCGCAATCCTCCAATTGTGCATAGAGATCTAAAATCTCCAAACTTGTTGGTTGACAAAAAATACACGGTCAAGGTTTGAACCTGAATTAGAAATTGTTGTGTACAGTGTCTTGATTTTTTTTTGTGTTTAGCATATATCATTCCTCCTTTGAGATCAGTAATCATCTTGGGACATTGCAATTTGCAAAAAGCCATTAATCTTCTGTATCTTAAAAAAAATAGTGGTCTCAAGCTATCATCTTAAGACTCATCCGTCTTGCACAGCATTAATTTTTGTAACTTCTCAAATTGGTCTTGAAATTTCAGGTTTGTGATTTTGGTCTCTCGCGATTAAAGGCCAGCACGTTTCTTTCATCAAAGTCAGCAGCTGGAACCGTAAGTTGAGTTTGTTTAAAGCTAAAGCAAGCTGAACTGCTTAACTCTTTTTCAGGTCCTATTTAATTATTTGTCCAATGGAAGTTAAATGGTTACCAATTTTGATATATCAGCCCGAATGGATGGCACCAGAAGTCCTGCGAGATGAGCCATCTAATGAAAAGTCAGATGTGTACAGCTTTGGGGTCATCTTGTGGGAACTAGCTACATTGCAACAACCATGGGGTAATTTAAATCCGGCTCAGGTACTTTTCCACTCCAAAACATCTCCAGTATAATAATTATAATCTATTTTTTTTCATTTAAAAGTGGCTCAATCTACGTTTTATAACACGCTCTATGATCATTAAAAAAAATGATCTGCAGGTTGTAGCTGCGGTTGGTTTCAAGGGTAAAAGACTTGAGATCCCACGGAATTTGAATCCTCAGGTTGCAGCCATAATCGAGGGTTGTTGGACTAAGTGCGTTAAGATTTTCTTTGTCTTGTTTGAAACCCTCGTTTTTGTTTTCTGGTTGAATTCTCCTTCAAGTTTATGTATATGTTCCATTCCAGTGAGCCATGGAAGCGGCCATCATTTGCAACTATCATGGACTTGCTAAAACCATTGATCAAATCAGCGGTTCCTCTGCCCAACCGCTCCGACTTGTAAAAATCCAAGTCCATTTGAAGGTTGTTATAATCATGAAATGCACATATACTCAGCATTCTTTTGCTGCCCAGGAGGGAGACACTGGTAAAGATTAAGCTCTAAGAAGGTACATTCCTCGCGAGCTATCATCATATCCTAACATATTGCGGTTCAGTACTTGCATTTTGTTCGATCTTCGTCTGCTTTTTCGTTGTTTCTAATGTTTGCAGATTGTTAAAATGTACATATGACTATTGTCACAGGGAGAGGAAAAAAAGTAGTAATGGAAACAGTGGGCGGGGATTTATCTTCTTTTAGTGAAACGTTTCTTTGTAAAGGTGCCCTAGTTCCATTGTATATACTATCAGATCAGATGCCAGGGAAAAAAAAAACAAGTAGCCAAAAAAATGAAATTATTATGAAAACAAATTAGAGACAAAAGAAAAGAAATGTTTGATGGTTTGGTAACCAATAGGATTGCGTAAATTAACAATCCAGACTGACAAAGTAGTCCTGTCAATATAAGTCTTTACCCGCGGGTCCCATCCCGTTTGATCCGCTGTGGGGTGGATGTGGTTCGAGTGAAATTTTTTTTTATATGTGGGTCGAGCATTATTTAGAGCGGGGCGGGTGCGTGTTGTAACTTTTTAATTTGCGGGTTAGCGGATATCTGCAAATTTTGGATTCAAATTAATTAATCAAATTGAAGTCCAACTAATTTAGGTCCAAATTAATTTAAACACAAACAAATTAAATTTATTAAATATTTTAATTAAATTATTTAAATATTTTTAGAAACTTTAATTAAATTTATTAAATATTTTAATTTAAATAAATTTATTAAATATTTTAATTTAATTAAATTTATTAAATATTTTAAAAAAATTTTGAAAAATGAAGCGGATCACCCGCTAACTCGTCAGATCCATTTGATTAATGCGGAGCGGGTACGGATTTGAAAAAATTGATTCGCGAATTTCGCGGATAAAAAAAATTACACAAAAAAATCTGTAACCCGCCACGATACGGGTCTGATCCGCTTGACACGTATATGAGAAAGTGAGTATTTAAAGGAAACACGAGAAGCCAATCTAATATTGTCAAAAACACTACTCGTTTCCTTTGCAATTTAAATTGCTAAAGAGATCCCATCACACTTTCTCCTTGAACAAATCAGAAACAAGTTTTCAAATTTAGGAACAAAAATTGTCCAATTTCTTCGTTTTTTACGTAAAAAATTGAAAAAAATAATTAAAGGTTTTAATGAGGAGAATAATAAAGAAACAAATTCATATAATGAGGTGATGATGTGTCTAGTCGTAGGAAGGACAGAATAGAGAGACAATGGCAGTGACAGAACGTAAATATAGGCTCATGAAAACAGTTTTAAATCTTTAGTGATTAATAATTTTCGGAGGAGTCTTCCTCCAACTTCAGTTGACTTATTTTACTACAATCCCCACTTTTCTATAACCTTTTTTTAGAATTGAGTTTTAAACAAACAAAAGCCTAAATTAATGAATGCAAAAATATGACCCAACATGAAACAAAAATAAAATCTTTTTTGCATGTTCAAATATATCAAAATCTAATATCCACATTAAACAATTAACAAAGTTTGACAAGAAGAAACATCACTCTACAAGTATGACTTGTCGGTCTTGTGGAACCCATAAAATGAACAAGCACTTAAATGAGAATAGAGACAATTCAGAATTAATCAACGTTACGTACAAAGGATTGTATCGACTCGTGCTCGTGTCTCACTGTCCCTATAGGGAATAGGGACAAAAGGAGTAGAGTTAGATCATGGAGAAAGAGAAAGAAGAGAGAGAGAGATAAAGGCAATTGGTTACTTTCTCTCTGACCATCAACACACTGAATTGACCAGAGCTTACTTCACTACTCTTCCTCTCTCTCTCTCTAGGATTACCTACCCCAAATTTACATCTCTAGCCTTCTACGTTTCTTTTCTTTGTATCTCCATTTATGTACATATATTAATAAGGTTGAGACTTCTAGACCAAATTAAGTTGGGTTTACTTCCGTCTAACTATACGAATTTATACGAATAAACTTATTTACATCCGTATTTTTTGGGTCTTTCATAAGTTACATAAACTATGTTTTTCTTCCGTAAACTACATAAACTTCACAAATTATTCCAATTACAGAAAGTTTGTTAATGTTTACACGTTAAATTATTATTAAATCTTGTTTTACTTCGAAAATCTGGTTTTAATTTCAAAATAAACCCAAGTTAAAACCATATTTTCGAATTAGAACCAGATTTAATAGCTATTTAACGTGTAAACATTAATAGAATTTATGAAATTAGAATAATTTATGAAGTTTGTGTAGTTTATGAAAGAAAAATACAGTTTATGTAGTTAAAAGAAGACCCAAAAAGTACGGGTAGAAATATGTTTAGTCGCATAAGTTTGTGTAGTCGACGGAAGTAAACCCAATTTAGTTCGAACAAGTTTCACAACGATCAAATAAATAATCCAGTAAAAGTGTTTGATCCGATTAAAATGTTATGAACCAAACCATGCCACAAAAGTTGGCTCAAATACGAAACATACAGAAACTAATTAATTGAATCATACTAAGAAGAAAACGACATCATAAATTATTCCTTAAACTCGATCTAAACATCATGATGATGGCATGTAATAGCTAAGTCAAGTTATATATCTCGTAAATAGCTAACTCAAACAGACTTTTTCTTCAAATTACTTACTGATTTTCTCCTTTACTTACTCTCAAACCATAACTCTCCCACAGATTCTGATCTCCATCTCCCATGAAGAAAGGGAAGCAGTTTGTACTAGCTGCCATTGTGCCGGTTAGATTTCCAGCGGTTGCGTTTGCGTTTGATGTTGAAGAACCTACAATATTACCTTGTTCATTCATCTGTGGATGATCGTTATCCTTATATCCACTTTCTTGATTGTTGTGGATTGGATTTGGATTTTCTTCAGTTCTTGGATAGTACACGTCGCAGCTGGACAAATTCTCTTTCCTTTTCTTGTTGATTTGCTTCTTTTCTTTCCTCATTTCATTGTTTATCCATTCCCACTTTTCCTTGCACAACAAGGCGCTTCTCTGATCGAAACCTAGCTGAATCAACTTAGCCGCGATTCCCTCCCATAGAAACTCATCCGAGCATTCTCCCATTATCTCTTGAAACGCCGAGTCCATGCTTGCTCTTATCTCCATAAGCTTTATAATCTCTTGCTCACTCCACCAGCTACTACTCCCTTTAGCACAAACAATATTGTTTGTCGTTGTTTGATCGCTTCCATTCTCATTCTGATTATCACTATTGTTTTGGGCCTCATTATTACCATTAATTCTCTCTTCCGGCGACGAACATAACGGCTTTATCAGTGACTTTCCTGTCAAATACTGCAATGCTTCAATCACCGCAACATCTCTTGCTTCCATCCTCTCCCTCTCTTTAGCCCAAACCAAATGCTCTTTCTCGATCCTTGCAGCTTCAGTCTTCCTCCATTCCTCTTCTTTCATCATCCTTTGTTCTTCTTTGTCTTCAATAACCTTTGTCAACTTCTCAAGCCAAGCATCTTGCCTCTCTATCAACCTTTTCATGTTCATGTCAATGAACTCCTTGATCTTAGCTTTCCAGCCTCTTCTTTTCCTTCTACTGCTAGAATCATTCCCTTCTGAAGAGGAAGTCATGATCAGGTCCAACTCCGAGGAGTTGTAGTTGTTTGAAAGACTAAGGCTTTGATGAAAACCATGAACGTTATGAATGTTAGATGTTGTTGTAGTAACGTTCATAGTGTTTTGATTGTGAAAGCCAAGAAGAGCATTGCTCATGATCAACTGAGTTTTATGGTTGGGACAAGAAACCAAGTTATTGGAATCACCGTAGAGCGCCTCTAGCTGCCTGAAAAATCTATAGTGTTTACCGTCTTGTCTTCCAGCTTTGCCTTCTTTAGTCTTCCTATAGTATTTGTAAAGATTCTCAAACTTCTCTCTGCATTTCTTCCCACTCCTCTGGTATCCATGCTCCTCAGACATAATCCTAAATGTTAAAAAAAATGAACGAGAAAGACTAATTTAGTTCCATGTCTTAAAAAGTACTTGGAGCAGTAGTGCCCTAATCTTAAAAACTACCTTGAATCATTATTCATATTCATTATCATGCATACATATATTATTATAGAGGATGTTTTACGGTGTTAATGCTTAGATTAGACAAAGTGACACACTTAAAGTTTGTCTTCTTCTACCATATATCACTTGTTAACTTTCAGACCAAGATTGTTTTTTATACTTACGTACTAATAGACTAATAGCTTATCACTAGAACATGTTTCTGTTTCTATGCACAGTTATACAAAAGAAGATGGTACATATCGTCAGAAGCTAAGAAAGATGAATCAGAAGCTATCAGTAAAAAAAAGGGTAAAACTAAAAATCAAAATCCACGAAGATAGTAAATCTTTGTGTTCTGCTCTTGTTTATGTTTTACCCTTTTGAGTACTTAAAGCACCTGATAGTGTCTCAACTGAAACTGCTAAGGTCTGGTCATTCTTTTGACCAAAACAAAACGACTTCTAAAATAAATTAATTGTTTCAAACTGACCACTCTACACAGACACATCAACATGTTTGTGTGTGTATATATATATACGTGAGAATGTAAATTTTATATATAATTAAATATATATGTGTCAACTGATCAACTGAACCCGAGGGAAGTGTTGGGGTCACATTCTTCCCTACTTATGCAGAAACAAGAATTAAATTTATCTTCGGGATTTTCACTTGAAAACACGTATGAAAGGTCAAATCTTTTCAATTCAGAAAGAAAACCCACACACACAAAGAAATATTAAAGTTTTTCTTTTTTAAAAAGATGGAATCTGTTTAGCGTTTAGTAAGTAATGGATGTTACTAAGTAGCTCAATTGGAAATTAAGTTTAAACAAAGAGACATTATCTTGAACAAAAAACTAAGAGACATGATTCTACGAATCAGATTCTTGTAGTATGAATTGGTTTGAGAAAAACGCATATAAAGTTTGTTTTTTTATAAAAAATTTTACTTAAAGACGGATGAAATGAAGCGAGAGAGAAATTAGGGTAAAATCGAGAGGGGTGAGTGAGCAAACCTAGAAACTTCATCCCAGAGAGGTCCTTTTTGATTAGCTTCTTTGAATTTATGATCAAGACGAGATCTAATTTCCAACAGAGTTAGGGTTTCTTGTCTCGGCCACCTTCCTGTTCCTCCGCCGCCGTCTCCTCCACCGTCGAGAAATCCACTAAAGCCACCTCCTCCACCACTGGTGCTCGCGTTTAAGTTACTGTCATTTCCAACCGTCGACGAACTTCCACCCATTCCATGTATCCCACGTGGCAAGAAGCCCAGCTCTTGATCAGTAGTGAACTGATGAAGATGATGTGGCGGAGGCGGTGGTTGAGCGAGGTTGAAGCCAAAGAAATCAGAAGGAAAATGAGAAGAAGTCGAAGGTGATGCCGTTGCCGTTCCTCCGCCTTTCATGAGCTGTCGGAGCTCCGGTATACCATACTGATGTTGATGATGATGATGACGATGATCCTCCATTTTACAGATTTTTATTCAGCTGAAGAGAATATCAAATCGAGAATGAAGGGAAAAAAGGGTAAAGGTTGAACCTTTTAATTCCAAGAAGAAAAAAGAGAGCAAAGATTGAAGGTTTTTTTTAGAGAGAGACAGATCGTCTAGTCCACGAAAAGGGTCGAATGTAAAGCTACAGGAGTCGATATATATGGTCCCATGACTTAATAACTCATCTTGAATGTGTGTGTGTATGAGAGAGGGAGAGAAAGAAAGACATGTATTATTACATAGCTATGTTTTTGTATGAGTTTTAATTATCTCTATCATTCGAATTCATGTCTGCATTTGATGTGTATGTCTTCATGTTAATGTAAGGTTTTGTCTTACTTTTAGACAATAATAGACCAAACCCTTTTCTTTAAATGTTGTCTCTAAATCATATTTTTTTATCTTAGGGCTTAATTTTGAATAACTAATAATCTTAATAATTATATGAAGTAAATTTCTCGACCAATCAAATTATATGAAGTACATTGTTTTTTTGGCTCTCTGTAGATATTTATGATGATAATTTTACTGTTTTTCACATGTGACTCCATAATTGATGTAACCTTTAATTTTGGAAAACAAATGGGTGTTTATAAAATTCTAGTAATATTAATTATTAGGTAACATCATTGGTTTTGTTATAGTCTCTTCGTTTCTCCAGAAATTTTTGGATAAAATGTATAATTCAGATTATGAACCCCTAAAATAGTAGATATTCATTTCTATAATCTATACTTCCTATAGAAAGGAATGCCATAATTATTATACAATTCGACATATTTGGAATAGCTGATAAACATAGTTTTACAACTATATCAATTATAAACTAAAATCAAATTAATATTTTCATTATAAGGAAATGAATTAAATAGAATGAAATGGCCGCAATAGGAGGGGGTCCTCTGAAAATTTACCAAATTATTGGCTTTTATGCTCCCCAACATATCAACCTGTCTAATCCCTAACCATTTGGCTTTATTGTTTCTTTTTTCACACTTTTATTGCTTCAATCCTAATGTTCACTATATTTTTAATCCCTTCACCATTTTTTTCAAATTCATTTTATGAAACTTAAAAAAGAATCATTTAATTTTAAAACGTTATTGCTTTTAGGTTAGATTCTGCTATTGGAATGTTTTGCTAAATTCAATTCTTATTTGTTTTCAAAAATGTCATGAACCAATGAATCAAGAACTTTTTTCAATAAGATAATTTAATGGCCTAATGAAGAAACAAACAAGATTATGAACTTAAAACACGTGTCACAATAATAGCCGTATATTAGATGACCCTTGGAAAGTTTTACCTTTGATTGACTCTTGAGGTGTGAAACATCAACAGTTTCAATAGAGAATACAAGTCCAACACGATGTCGTTTCTTCTTCTATTTCTTTATTTTCTTTTGTTTATTTGATCTTCTCAATTTCACAATTATCCCTTATTTAAATAGAAACATGTTTGGTCCTTCCATGACCATAGACAACTAGCTAGGGTTTGCATAGCTACCCATTTAATGTCTTAAGACCGCCAAACACTTTATGATAATGGTCTAGAGACAGAACGGTTAACGCTACGTCCTGCGTCGTAATTTTTTCGATCGCTGATTCAAACAGCGGTGCGACTAAAAATCTGCGATCAACCGCAACCGCAACCGCCGGCGGCAGACAAACGAACAACATCTGCCGCAGCTGCAACCGCAGGATTGACCACAGCCACAGCCGCCTGCAGCGACCAAACGAACAGTACCAATAGCTTTGTTCGTTTGTCTGCCGCATACGATGCGGCAGTGACCTGCGCTCAAATGCTATGGTTAGACGCTACATTATTATTATTCGTTTGATCAATACAGGTTGTCGCTGCATATTCTATCGCAATTTTTTAATCGCAAACCTTACAATTACGTAGCGGTTAAATTTTTTTACCGCAGTTTTCTATGGTCGACCGCATCGTTTGACCGCACGAAATTACGACGGTCAAACGAACAACGTTTGGCCGCATGACGCAGCCGCAACTTCTTGAAGTTACGAAACAAACAACCATAATATTGAAACTAGCTAATAAGTAATCAATTTGAACAAAAATCAAACTCTTTTTGTAGGAAATTATCTGTATTAAACTAAAAGCTTTAAAACTCTTTATATATAAAACTTAAATTATTAACCGTCGACCTATTTTTTAAGATATATGTGTTTTGTGAATAGGTTCCCTATAGAGTGGCCTATAAATAATTTCCATACCGGCTCGAGGCGAAGTAGCATGCTTTTGCGCGAAAGTGAAACTATAAACTGAACTCTACTGAGATGGGCCGATGTTATGTAACATGCAGTCTTAAATTTTCAAATTATATAAATAATATTATACGGTAGGGCCTTTATTCATTCGTACATCACCATAAGTATTCCTACATTCATTCAGAGTCGGTCCTGAATTTAACAGGACCGCAAGCAAAAAAAAATAGGTCGTTTTATACTACAAAAAAATTGGGTCATTCTAATTTTTAAAATTTTTTGTTGTTATAAGGAATCGAACCGAATAACTCTAGGAATCAATTTATTTTTATTTACCATTTGTGCTAAAAGTACTTTTGAAATAAGAGCTAATTTTTAATATTAATAGTGAGGGCCGCAAGCACGGACTTGTTTGGCTTGGACCCAGACCCGGCCCTGCCTACATTCATCGTAAATCCGTACTTTATGATCAATAAAATGTATAGACTTTCTATTAGGGTACACGTTTTTACTAAAACATTATCGAAGAAGAGTTTTACTACTGCTACTATATATATACATTCATATTTTATATCTCAAATTCTTAAAGATACGTACATATAACGAGCTGTTAACTGGTGTGGAAAGAGAGTTGCGCAATCAATTCACAAAACTGCAGAAAGACAAAAAAAATACAATAAAAAGATTTAAATAAAATCGTGATAAAAGCAGAGTACGTAGAAAGTGATAAAATCATGGACAGTGCATATATAGTAACTGTAAGAAAAGAAGAGAGTTCTTAATAAGAGAAACATACTGAACAGAAGAATCTCAGTCTTGCTCACTCAGTCTTTAATGTCTTAATGAAAATATATAACTAAAGAGGAAAATATTAGTTAGTGTCTAAATCTCATCAGAGTGGTCAGACCTGATGACTTGCTTTTCACGTAAGTAGAGGTTTGATACATGCAATGGTACATATTTAGACGTATCTTAATTTGTACAGATCGAATAGTAATTATACTTACAACACATCGATAATGTAGTCTAATATCAATACCGAACCGAATATAGTAAGATTTCTGACTCGAAAAAATTGGAAATATTTGAATTCGAACACTCGAGTCAGAAGTAAAATCATTCACAAGTAATTAACATGTTATGGTCTATATATGCTTTGAAATAGATAATGAAATTTGTAACTTTATGGTTGAAAAAATTATACATGTAATCAGTGTATAAAATATACTCTTCGTATCCACCGCAAATTTCAGTCACTAAGTAAAGATTGGTTATCATTACGAAATTAAAAAGAATCTTATCATTGCAATACCAAATTATATCAAATGACACTTTTGACCTGGACACTTAGACTGAACTCGATTCTTTGATGAGTTTTATTCAGAAAAAAGAAAACATTAACAGAAGTGTCAAAGACAAAAAAGGAAAATAATAGTGGAGATGTCCTTTTCAAAAAGCTTATGTAGTATTTAAATTTAGGAACTTATATAGTTGATCAAAGAAACTTTTTGACTAATACTTAAACTATATTAAAATCCTATAAATCAATTTCGAGGTTTTATATACTCTATACATTTACATTTGCACTTGTTTTCAAGACGAACTGATGGAAACTTTCTTACCCACAACTAAAAATTGTCAATCCTATGTAATCCAGGGTTTATTTCTTGTAATAATAAAATTGTGTTAATTAGTGAATAATTCCATTGCTCGATGATCCACCTGCGTGACAACTATTATAATAACGTGTCTTGATATTTGTTAAGAGGGGAGAAAATCATCCTAGTTGGAGAACTTGAAGTGTAATCTCTTAAGCTCTCTAAGCCTTTTGCCTTTAAAACGTAAGTTCAATCTAATTTCTTTGTTTCGCCAATTCATACATGAACTTTTCGTTTATATTCAATAATTAATTTTGTTCTGTGCATTTTCATACATCAACTTTCTATTTACCATAACATACATTAATTGAGTAATTAGTATAAAACATACATAAGTGTTTAACGACGTTATCTCACCGTTAATCATCAACTAGGATGACGTTAGCTTATTTACATCGTTCATTAAATGACTTAACAATTGAAAGCTTTCATAATTATGACTCAAAAATAAACCTCCTTCCTTCTTCCTCCTTGTGTGGGTGAAATGAAATTAGGGTTTAGAGAGGAAAAATCTTAAAAATTTTGTCTCCCTTCCTTTTTCCCAAAAAAAAAAATGAAAGTAATCCGGTATGTATTTCAATATGGTTTTGTGTCTTCTCGTAATTTAGGGTTTAAAATTTTCAAATTATCTGAAATTAGTTAACTAATTTCACTGTATAAAGTTAATTAACGAATTGTATAATCTGCTAAAGTTTTGTAAAACGATTCAATCTAATTTCTTTGGTCCATAAGTTTATTTTTTAACACTTACCAACGATCTAAAGTTTTATCTATTCGTCTACTACAACCACTCAATCAGAACCTCGAGGGTCAAAACCCGACTCGAAAGTTTTGAGAACTTCCCGGATCCTATGAATTCTCACTTCTCATAAGGAATTACATATTAAGCAAAACTTTTACATACACCCACCATCCATCATTTAAATACGCAGGTTAGTTGTCATTACTTGCATCGGAAGCTACCGGAATACATCGATCACCGATCTCCGCCAATGACTTCTGATAACTCTTCAACTAAATCCTCAAAAATCTCAAATTCGATATCCAAAACAGTTTCTGCGACTTGTGCGTCGTTCTTTGATCTCCATATTCCAAAACCCTCCGTTCTGAAATCATGCTCCACCATCATATCGATTGTGTTTGACTCCACATCTCTCCAAGATCTCAATCTCTCGCATACTCTTCTAGCTACAATGGCCGTTTCAGCTTCACCATCAAGAAAAAGGCTGACGCTTTGTAACTCCTCTGTTACAAGGTCTGAGATCAATGCTTCCACGCCTTCAGGAACTTCTTTCATCTCATCAAAGTATGTTTCGAGAACTATCTGACTTATAATCTCACAATGATAAAGATTTTTCATCTCTTCTTCTTCTTCCTCTTCCTCTTCTTCCTCGGGTTCTTGCACTGACATTCTTTTCTCGAGTTCCATGGGATCCAAACCCGCAAGTTGCTCGAACCTACGAAGCTTCTGTAGAAGCAGATGCTTTGCTTCTGTAAATCCATATCCAAAAAGAAACATTAGTATAAAATGATCGAACTGGATAGAAAGCAAAGGCGTATTAAAATGCTTTTATATTCATACAAAACCCTAACTTAACCTACAGATTCATTACAGAATATGAGAAGTGTGTCGGTTTAACAAAATGTTTAACTTTTCCAAATCTAATAGAACTTGTCACAAGAATTTTAAACCAAAATACTCTCAAAAATGTCATACATTTTACTAAACATTGTGCAGGCACTAACATGAAAACATCACTGAGACAATTCAATAAACACTATTCGTGCACGAACATGTGACTGTTCTGTTTCGAAAACGTAGTCATCAGTAAAACAGTTTGTGAATTAAATGAAAAGTTGATAATTTAAGACAAAAGAGTGGTTCGAAATAGTACTTTGTACAGATCTGAAGCTGGAAGGGATTTGATTGTCATCCATGTGACTGTCTTCGTCATCGTCCTGAAATGGAGGGTCCAAAACTGAAACTGGGCTACACTGTTCCTTATCTTCTTCTTCCTCCTCTTCCATTTCTAGTTTCTTTAGCTTCTCTACTTCATAACTCTCTTTCTTCATCTGTTTTCATACATAATTAAGTGCTTAATTAGATTGAATAATTACTTCAGATTAGATGCTAATTTGACTGATTATATTAGACAAATCTTTGGAGTTAATTTTGCAGACAAAAAAAGAGATTTGCATGTTACAAAACAAAGAACAAAACTTTAATTTCAACAACGCTAAAGGCTGATGTGATGCTAAAAAGACGAAAATGCCTTTGCCTTCAACTGTTATCACATCTCCGGAAAGAGCCAAAGCCACTAATATTTGGGGGTATTTTCGTCATTTTATTAAATTCTTACTTTGCCGCTAATTCAAAGGAGTCAAATACCCAAGTCAAACTAGTCCTCTATTATGTATTTTTAAATCTAATTACCATCGAGTTTAATTATTACGTACATGAATTATCTTTTCTTGATTTCTAAATAAGGAAGATGTGTTAGCACAAGGATTGTGGCTAAACAGATGGAGCAGTGTACAACACGCAAATCTGGAAGTGGGAAGTTTGAGAGTGCTGACGTAGCACGATCTCATTGGAAATGAGATATCAAACTGTGTAAGGAAGAAAAGATATTCGAAGAAGGCAAGTTCGTGGTGATGAATATTGCTGAATATTCATTTAGGAAAGAAGAAACCCTAGTGCAAGACACATATAAAAAGGTGGTGTCGTGAGGCAGCTAGAGTTGTCGCTCAAGTGAAGAAAGAATTGCTCTGTGTGTAAGTGGTTACACACGTTCTCTGGTGAGTGAACAAAGAATGTACACAACTGTTTTTGTGGGTGAGTTTTGGGTAGATTAAGAATTGGTCAGTGATATGCTAAGTGTTAGTAGTGCGTAAATCTGATTAAACACTATTGTAGAATTGTGTTTAAGTGATTTCTAATAGAATTTGTGTATTATACAAAGTTCTTGGTATCCTCTATACTCTAGTTCTTTCAAGATGATCAATAATGCAATTCTCGTTTAATAATTAACTAAGACAGAGACAAACCTCTTGACTATCGTGGCGAGGAGAAGCCAGAGGAGATGAGAAATCCGGCGTTTTAAAACCGCCGGGGGAAGGCACTGTTTGGAGAACAAAATGAAACGGGCTTTCACAAAAGCGTTTATCCTCCGATAAATCTTCACCGTTCATTGACTCATACAAAAACTCATCCCTCTGATTTGAACTGTTTGATTGGTTGCCGCCGCTAACTGACGTTTCGTAATCAACGTCCCAAGATCTCTCTCCGTTGGAAACACTCTTTGAACTCCGTGAGAACTGCGTGTCGGATGCGATTTTCTGCTTTTGAGAGGAGTCTTTTTCTTCTTCTTTGCGTTTAGATTTTCTTGTGACTATCTTACGAACAACCGGAGATTCCCATCTCAACATATCTTTAACCGCAGAAACTCGTCCGCCGTCTTTACTGCCGCTGATTTCATGTCTCTTCCTGTGCGTTAGCTTCTTCAACATTGACCCAAATATCCCAAAAGCGTTTCCTGCGTTTCGCGTTTTCGTTTTCGACCCTTCCGATGAATGTTTCTGTATCCTGACGGCAGCTTCTAGCAGAATCGAGGCGGTTTTTGCCGGTATATTGACGAAAATCGCGTTTTGGCTCCGATTAGGTGACTTGAGTTCAAAGAGTGGAGATTTCCTCGGGTCAGGCGATTCACGGAGGGAGAAGAAACAAGCGTTGCGACAGAAACGTGAAGGAAGTCCCGCGTTCTGAGAGATGGGTCTACGTTTCTTGACATGTAAATGTGTTACTGGAGGAGTGATTTGACAACGTCGGTCGGAGATATAACTCCGAAGCTGAAACGGCTCTTGATCTTCTTGTAGAAAATCTTTCAAATGTCTCTGAGACGCCATTATCTATCAAATTCCAAACGACAACACAAACAGAGTAGAAGAAAAAACAGTACTTTTCGTGAGTTGGTTTAAAGTGAAAGCTTTTGGACTCAGATAGAGAGAAAGTGACGGTGATTCAAAAATTGTTGATGGTTTAGAAGATCGAGGCAAGGGTTAAGTAAATAGTTGTAGGTAGGAAGAAACAAAATAGTTATAATATAATTTTGTTTTAGTCTATATTTAAGAACACACCAACAAAAAATATAATATTTTTAAAATTCAGACAGCAACCTCAATGTTTATACGAATTTCCAAAGGGAACAAGAAATATTTTTTTAATTCGAATTGGTCCCTCTGATATTTAATTATTCTTTTATCCCCACAAGTCGATTTTCTAAATTCTTTACAGAAATATCGAAGAGCATTTACATGACACAATTTCTGTAACTTTTTCTATAACTTTTTCTGTAACTTTTGGTTTTAAATTATGATTGTGTTTCTGAGAATGGTAATGTTAATAAAGTTGATTTCTCAGGTGGTATATATTAATGTCAGAGTAACGCGTGCTTTCTTTTCTTTCTTTCCTTCAATTACTTCTCATAAAGGTAAATACTTATATTTTACATAGTTTTATTGCAAAAATCTAATTGATTTTATAATAGAATAAACTAGATTGATATCCATCGAGAAAAATATTCGTAATTCTATTTTATTAGTAAATATAAATTAAATATTTATATAATTTTAACTTTTATTTAAAATTACTTTTAATATTAATTTTTATATATACAAATTAAAAAAAGAAAAATAATTATTTTTTTATGAATTTAATAATATTTATTTTGTTAGTTTAATAAAATATATTAATTATATAACCAAATTAATAACAATGATATATAAACTCATTTATATATTTATTTGAAATTTATTTTAGTGATGACACGTCATCATAGTATTTCTGTTAATAATACGTCAGAGTAAAATTATTTTATTAAAATATTTCTCAAATAATATATTAGAGATTATGGTAGCAACTTAAATCTATTTATATTTATTTGAAATTATTTATAAATTAACATATAAAAAATTTAAAGAAATAAAAATTATTTTTTTTGCAAATGTAATAGTATTTTTTTGGTTAGTTGAATAAATTATATTTATTCTTTAACCAAATTAATATCAGTAATATATATTGTAATTATTCTAATAAGTTAAACCTTTTTATATATTTAATCTGAAACTCGCTGTGGTGTTGACACGTCAGGATAAGGTTACTTTGTTAAAAAGTTTTTCAAATAATATATTAAGGATATAAAAATTTTAATGTGCATTTACAAGAACATATTATATTTTCATTAATGTAACTAATCTGTTAATTTAGTAGTATAGATCTTACTCTCAAAAGTGGTGAATGGCAGTGAGTTAAAGAAAAGTTTACGTGGCTTTACTTTCTATGATCGAAAAGAAATGTTTGGAACCTCAGTCACTATGGAGTGATCATCAACTTTTAGATTTGGTCAGTATCACAATCTTTTTTGGGATATATGATAATTGAAAGTTGAAATGATTAGTGAGTATAGGAAAAATGATAGTATTTATATGAGAAAGGTATATATTGGCATGCTAAGTTACATTTACATCAAATGAACAGAAACCTTCATAATTTTATCATAATTATTGTTCTTAACTGGCAAAGACATTTTTATGATTGGGACACTTTACTAGAAAGCAACTTATCAATAATTATTTTGTAAACAGTTTGTATAATGATAAAAGTTAATCAAGATTAAAAAAATATACAAATAATGCTTATATTTTTATATAAAAGTATATATTATTTATTAAATTAATCACCTTTGTATATTAGGTAAGGTTGCTAGTGGTTGGCGTTTGGTAAGTAGTTATCTCAATATTCTTGTTTTCACATGTCAATACATACGCAAATGTCTAAAATAGCACATTTTTAAATTTTTGTTCTAAAAATAGCATCATTAGTTTAAATTTTTAATAATAGCACAAATTTAATATTAAAATATATTTAAACTATATTTTAATTAGAAAAATTAAACTCTAAATTAGAAATAATGAACTCAAATACAATACTTTAAGTTAAACTATGTAATGAACTCAAATACAATATTTTAGTAAATTTATTTAATAAATAAGTATTTTTAGGATTTTAATTTTATGATACTAGATTTAGAAAAAAGACTTTAAAATGTGTTATTTTATGATATTACTCTACTCCAAAATTTGTTTATTGTTATTCATTTGTCGTAACGTTATTTTTTTTGCGATGCTTTGGGCACTCAATTATAAGTCTAATTAGCTATTGTCATGTTCGTTTGGCAGCCGCAGGTTCCTGCAGCTGCGGCTGCGGCAGATTTCTGTTCGTTTAGCTGTTGCAGATACCTGCGGCAGACGCAGCGGTCAGACGCTGCGTTCTGCATCCCAATTTTTTCGATCGCTGATTAAAACAGCGGTGCGACTAAAAATTTGCGATCAACCGCAACTGCAACCGCCGGCGGCAGACAAACGAACAACATATGCCGCAGCCGCAACCGCAGGATTGACCGCAGCTACAACCGCAGCCGCCTACGGCGACCAAACGAACAACACCTATATGATTAATTTAGTTGTATCTATTTTCAGCTTGTCTGGTAATTCAAACCTAATTCGATTTACATTTGATATAAATAATCTAACTGTTGTTTAGAACATCAATTAGTCAAAGAAATATATTAAATCAAAGCATGAGTAATTTTTTCTTTTTTTATTTTGTTTTAAAAACATCAATACTTTTCAGATCTTGAGTCAATAGAACATGTCTAATAAAGCAAAATTCTTCTTTAATAGAGAAACCACTCAAATTAAATAGAATATATTTGTCCACAGTACACTGTATTCGGTCTGACTGTATATAGAAACCATATAAATTTACTTATTTTCTACAAAATTCAATTAATTAAATTTAATTTTCTCTTTAGATTTTAAATTATCCATTCAAACAAAACTGATCCATTTTTTTCTACTTTATCTAAACGAGTACGGACATTTTTATAATCATTGAATAACTCATTCATTGTTGAACTGTTCTTTAGGATTACTCTCTTTTTATTGTTGTTAAAGAGTTAAGATTAATATAACGTGATGACTAATTTGAAAAGACTATAGTCTTGTTCGTTTAGTCGCCGCATGCGATTGCGATCAATCATGCGGTTGCGACTGCGGTAGATGTTATTCGTTTATCTACCGTCGGTAGTTGCGATTGCGGTTGATCGCAAATTTTTAATCACACCGCTGTTTTAATCAGCAGTCGAAAAAATTACGACGCAAGACGCAACGTCTGACCAGTGCGTGTGCCGCAAGTACCTACGGCAGCTAAACGAACAACAATCCACTGTTACCGCTGTCGCAGGAATCTACGGCTGACAAACGAACATGACATATATTATTTTATATCTTCATTTACATTTTCTCATGTCGTCCTTATTTGTGTAAATTAAGCGCGTATAAATACAAAACATATAATTTGTAACGTATATAATTCCAAATAATAATCAATCAACTAATTTTCAATTCGAAGTATTTAGAAATAAAGTTAATTATAAAATTATTAGACATAAGGACAATAACATCGATTCATGAATATAAGAAAATAAAAATAGGGACAATTCAGTCGCGAGCACCGTCACATAAAAAAACGACAAGCTTCATATGCGTCCAACTGAAAGCCACACGTACATTCCACGACACAACGCCACGTGTCAAATAAGTCGGCGTTTTGTCCAGCCGCTTGTTTTGGAAGTTCACAAGTCGCCGCTTGATGACGTGGCAGTCCCCCTCATTGGATTCTTTTCTTGTTTTTTTTTTCCAATCTATTTCCTCTGTACCTTTATTATTATTATATCTTTTTCATTATAATTAATCTGCGGTTTTTTGTTTGAGAAGGTTCCAAGCAAGAAGACACTCATTTAAATATTTTAAGAAATTTATATTAGTATGAATAATATAGACATAGATGTATAATATCCTTAATATATTATTTGAGAAACTTTTTAACAAAATAACATTATTCTGACGTGTTAATAACAAAAATACCATGTTAACGTGTCAATTCTACATCGAGTTTCAGCTCAAATATATAAAATGGTTTAAATTACTAGAATAATTTCATTGATATTAATTTGGTTAGAGACTGAAAATATTTTATTCAACTAACCAAAAAATACTATTACATTTGCAAAAACAATAATTTTTATTTCTTTAAAATTTTTATACGTTAATTTATAAATAATTTCAAAGAAATATAAATATATTTAAGTTATAAACTAATTCCTAATATATTATTTAAGAAATAATTTAAGAAAATAACTTTACTTTCACGTGTTATTAACAGAAATATCATATTTACGTTTCATCATTACAGTAAATTTCAAATAAATATATAAATAAGCTTAACTTATTCGAATAATTACAATATATGTCATTGTTATTAATTTGGTTAGAATATTAATATATTAACAAAAAAATAATATTAAATTCATAAAAAATATTTAATTTTCTTTTTAATTTATATATAAAGAAATTAATGTTAAAAGTATTTTTAAATAAAATTTAAAATTATATAAATATTTAATTTATATTTAATAATAAAATATAATTTACGAATATTTTTCCACACGTATGTTGTGGGTATAAATCTAGTTGTTTATTAATGAAATAGACATTGTACTTATACGGCTGGTTCATATGAACCGATGAGATATTGAAGAGTTATGGGAAGGGGGAAAGAAGAGAAGTATGTCCCAATACAGTTTATGTAAGGGATTCAATAATAGCTAAATTACATACACCAACATTTTGGCAGATACATATGAATTATTGAAACCAAATATTTTTATTTATTTTAAGTTCGTGATTTTGACTTATTGCGAGACAATATTATGTCTCATCATATCCTAAATTTGGATCCTGTCGCTTGATTTGTAGCTTTCCTCCATGCTCATGCACGACTCTTATATTTCTATTTTACAATTCATTTACACACATCTTTGTATACTGAAATATATATTCCATCCCTTTCATAAATTCATTAATGTTCCTATAGACGATAGATTGTTGTTCGTTTAGCTAATGCAACGGTCAGACGCTGTGTTATGCGTCACAATTTTTTCGACCGCTGATTGAAACAGCAGTACGATTAAAAATTTGCGATCAAGCGCAACCGCCGGCGATAAACAAATAAACAACATCTGCCACAATCGCAACCACAGTATTAACCGTAGCCGCAGCTGTAGCCGCAGTATTAACCGCAGCCGCAGCCGCAACCGCAGCCGCCAGCGGCGACCAAACGAACAACACTAATGTCTTCCGACTTGTCCACCATTTTCAATATGTGAATTAAAGGATTATATCAATACAAACTAAAGCATCTTATAAAATTTATAGAAAATAAGTAGAGGAATATGAATTCTAATAAAATTATATTCGAAAGAATTCGAATGATATGCGTCAGATATGTGTCTATATATATGCACACATATAATCAAAGAGAGACAGAGTTATCTCCTAAGGATATGTTTAAAAATTGGAACATTGTAGATGTTACTAATTTATTAGAAACTCTGTACTAAAGACTGAGAAATGGTCATACAAGGAAACGTCGTTGATGTTTCCACCAAACCAGACGTTTGATTTTACCCATATTCCTTTGGATTCTATTCTATTTTTTTCTTTGTAATAGAATTTTAGTCTACGATTATCGAGAAAACAAATTTAAAGAGTTGAAATACTAAGTTTTAGCTTCATCTATGAAAGAATTTGATCTCATTTAAGCTCATCATGTGGGATGATGGTTTCAAGTGTCGCAACCTCTCTTATTTCCGTCAAATATATGAATTTATTCGAATAAACCTATTTTTACTCGTAATTTTTAGGTATTTTATAAGTTACATAAATTGTATTTTTTTTTCGTAAACTACATCAATTTCATAAATTATTCAAATTACAGAAATTCCGTTAACGTTTACACATTAAATTATTATTAAACTTTATTTTAATTCGAAAATATGATTTTAATTTCAAAATAAACTGAAGTTAAAATTAGATTTTCGAATTAGAACCAAATTTGGTAGCTATTTAATACATAATCATTAATAAAATTGTTGCAATTAGAAAAATTTATGAAATTTATGTAATTTATGAAAAAAAAATATAGTTTATTTAGTTAAAGTATCTAAAAAGTACATATAGAAATAAGTTTATTTGAATAAATACTTGTAATTTAGATTTCCAAAGTAGGCCTGATTTCTGATTTTTTTTTATAAAAATAAATCCAGATTTGGAATTTGCAGAAAAGATGAATGGTGACATAAACATATAATTAGAGAGATTTTGAAAGGTATCATGATATAATCATGAAACTTTTTCTTTTATTTTATCATATAAGATAATCACTAGAATGGTAGAAGAACAATGAAGACACTCTTAACCAGTTATATATTTTTTTTTTCTTCTTAACTTAAAATATCCCAATCCCAGAGTCTGTGCTCGTCCAACATTAATTTTTGGTTTGATCAATGTTCTTGCTTAGCTCTTCAAGCTTCTTGAATCTCATTTTCTCGCTTTCTCCCTCCAACTGCGTACATTCATTCAAAAAGAAAAACCCATTAAGTCTCTGTCTTGAAACCGCCACAAGAACACAAATGCAGTGAAATTACAGACAGAAAAGAAAAACGCATGATAGTTCGTTTGGATATCTGACTTGCACAGAAGAGAGAGTCTAAAAGTAGAGAGAAGTGAGATCATATTGAACTAACCTCTTGTAGTTTGGTGATAAGCTCGACTTTTTCCTTATTCTTTTCATTGAATGCTTCAAGCGCATCCTTGTACTCTGTTTCCTGCATTGTTATGAACAAACCAGCTCAGTATCAAGTCGGTATGATTTGTGAGGTATAAAATTGGTCCGATCTATAGTTGATATGAAGCAACCTTGTCTTAGTTCTTAGCATCTCAGAAAGGAAAAAAATAACAAACCTTTTTCTGAACTGTATGCCCCAATGGCTTTAATTCTTTGTCGAGAGAATCAATCTTCTTCCGGACCAAAGTAACTTCCTTTCTCATGGGATCAGCAAAACCTTCAAGTTCCTGAAACATTTAACCAAACAGACATCATCAACAAGAAGAAGAGAGTTTCTTCTTTTCCCAATTAAGTTTTAGACCACGACACAGAGCTCATCTCTAGAAAGTAGATTTCAAAAATTGTGCTTAAAAGTATGAACTTGTAACCTAGAAAGTGAAAAACCCTAAAACCAGACCAAAATTTTCATCTTCTAATCTATTAACACTAGTAAATCCGATAACGAAGCTGAAATTTCTACTCTAAAGCTCTCTAAGCCATGAGAAGTTGCTCTAAATTACACAACAACGAAACTTGAAGCAGCAAATAAACTGATATTGTTGAATCACACGAAAAATCAAACCTCGCGGATCATAGAGAGACGTTTAGTCTCGTCTTCGACGCGACCGAGCTGAGCTTGAACTCTTTCTCTGATCTCCATCTTCTTCTTCTCGATCTCCTCTTCTTTGGCCCTGAACGCCGACAACGCTTTCATTGACAACTCATCGTCTTCCTTCTTCATCTGGCTACTGAAGCTCATGCTCTCCGATAACTGATCACCAAGCCTTCGGCCCTGATCCGCCGTCGCCGGTTGCGACGTCTCTGTCGGCTGCATCTTCTTCTTCTTCCAAAGAACTAGTGCGTTCAATGATTGATGACCGTTGGATATTTTTTATTAAAAGAAGCAAAATGGTATGACTTGAAGACAGCTGGTGTTTCTCCTCCTCCACTAAACCGGAACTATTAACAGTAGAACTTAAACCAAACCGAACCAAGGTAACCAGTATCTTATTGGGAAGCCGTCTTTGGGTTAGCAGAGGATTGTTTATTTATTTTTTATTATCCCTAATATATTATTTTAGAAATTTTTTAATAAAATAATTTTATCATAACGTGTTAATAACAAAAATGTCATACTGAACACTACAACAAGTTTCATCTTAAATATATAAAAAGATTTAAGTTATTAGAATAATTACAATACATATCATTGATATTAATTTGGTTAGAGAATCAATATATTTTATTCAAATAACCAAAAAATAGTATTAAATTTGCAAAAAAAATAATTTTTATTTATTTAAAATTTTAATACGTTACTTTATAAATAATTTCAAATAAATATAAATAGATTTAAGTTATTATCTAATCCATAATATAATATTAACAGAAATATCATGCTTACGTTTCATCATTACAGTAAATTTCAAATAAATATATAAATAGGCTTAAGTTATTCGAATAATTATAATATATGTCATTGTTATTAATTTGGTTAAAGTATTAATATATTTTATTAAACTAACTAAAAAATACTATTAAATTTATAAAAAATAATTTTTTATGAACTTAATTTATATATATAAAAATAATATTAAAAATAATTTTAAATTTTATTTAAAATTATATAAATATTTAATTTATATTTACTAATAAAATATAATTTACGAATATTTTTCCCCACGCATAGCGTGGATATAAATCTAGTTATTTTTTTAATTTGTGAATATCTTAATCCAGATACAATCTAAGTTTCTTTTGGAATTTAAATTAAGAATTCTTTACTAATTATGGACATATGTAAAGGATCGACTTACATGTATGTAGACAATGGCAAATAGCAACCAAGACAACAAAAACTGCGAAAATGATTTGTTATAAGAAAACAACAGGAGTGACGACAAATAAAAAACTTGAATAATTCAAGCGAAATGATTAGCCGCATCTATTGCTAATTTTTGTCTAGAAACTCTTAGATATTCTCAGTTTAGTTCATGGTTTAGATATTTCTCGTTTACAGACTTTATTACCAATCGTGGTGACCGACGTTGTTCAATGTTCATATCATCTCAATCTAATTATTTAAGGAAAGATACTTCTTCACACTTTATCTTCTCTAATTTTATCCAAAGTATCGTGGCTTGCTAAAGCGTAAACCACGGCGGTTCGACATGGTGCATAGACCATGAACGAGCTAGGCCGTCCATCGTATGAGCCATCCTGCATTGGCATGATCGGTCAAGAGATGGAACATGAGTCGCAATGAACAAATCTTAACTTTTAATTAAACAGGTTGACGTTTCTTACAAATGTGAAATATTCTGCCTTTCGATCGAGCCTACTAAATCCACCAAACAGAGGATCGTCCGAGTCCAAAACGATCTGGATCGTGGAAAATCATAAAAGAGATGAGATTCTATTTTCACCACAAAAAGACTTTGATATGTATACCTTGTATTTCCCGGGCTTGGAGCAACCAATGCGGTAATCGAAGTAGCTACTAGTCCAGTGGAAATTGAAGACAAAGACAAGATCGCCTCTTTCGAATACAATTACTCTATCTCCTTCGTCTTTTCGTGATATGAATTGATGTTCCGAAGTCATAAACTGCTCCAATTGTAAAATCAGAATATACTTTGATGGGTAATCGAGATTACTTACAAAAGACTAACTTACAGACACTTACACCGTAATTCTCTTCAAGATGTTGCATTGCCTGGTCAAATTCTTGGAGTCCATGGTATCTGAGATAATCCGCATCTCCCTACATTAGAATTATTCTTAATCAGAACACATCGAATCATTTATATATATATATATACTGTACTTGGCCAGATTATAAAAACTCACAAGATCAAATCTGCGTCGGCATTTGTCATAACTGAAATTGTTCCCAGGAATCACGCTCCCATCGGAAAGATGCTGCTCTCCTCTGGGAAAATCGATCCATTCTGAAGGTTGTAGGAGAAGAAGAAATGTACTCTCAAAATAGTTTTCGTAATAGAAGTAGGTGAAATAAGCTCAATTGATAGAGTACCTGGATGTCCGAATTCGTTACCCATAAAATTTAAGTACCCTTCACCGCCTAATCCCATAGTTATAAGCCTAATCATTTTATGCAAAGCTATTCCTCTATCGATGAGAGGAGTAGACGGTCTGTCTAATGCCATGAAATCATACATATCCTGAAAACGAACAAATTCCATTCACATAAAGTTTAATGAAAATAGACACAAGTATAATGGAGTCTAAAATCTGTACCTTGTCCATTAACCAGAAGGCAATTGTTTTATCACCAACAAGAGCTTGGTCGTGACTTTCAGCATAAGCAATACATTTCTCTGACCATCTTCTGTTGGTAAGTGTGTAAACAATGTCACCCATTTTCCAGTCTTCGTCCCTCTTCCTTTACACCATAACAAGGAGGAGAGTAAGACAGACTCATTTCACCATAACATTAAAGCAGATACTACTTAAAAGAAACTGCAGCATGAAAGCAGAAAGAAACTCACTTGAGAATTTCTATCCACTTATCAGCTATGGCCATGTGTAGACGGTAGTCAAATCCAACGCCACCATCTTGGACAGGAATACAAAATGTTGGCATACCACTAACCTGAAATAAAACGATTTTATAAGCATAGATCACAAGATAGCCAGCACCAAAAATATCTATCAACTTTCACTTGTCACTTAACTTTGATTTGGTTAATTTTCTGCATTGAACTATCATTAATATGTTAAATTTTTAGCGGGTGAAGGTGATATGGGAAACAAGGAAAGATAGGGAACACATTTTTTTTATTTACATGGGATATCTTAGCTTGTCTTGTTAGGAATTATCTTAGACTACGGCACTTTAGTAAAAAATTATATCAGACCGGTGGGGATAAAGAAGAGATTCAGAAAACTTACGTCTTCACCAACGGTAATTGCGTCAGGGTAGAGGCCATGGATCATATCATTTACTAGCATCAGATAATTCACAGCATCCACATCAGTTTCCAATCCAAAGTACTCAGTGTAATTTCCAGTAAATCCAACCTATCAAAAACCCAAGAAAATAGAAGGTCAACAGATGGAAACAAAATTGGATAGGAACATGAGGAAAAAAAACATTTTCTGGAAAGGTTAGCCATATATTGTAGAAAAAAGGTTGAAGTACCGAGAGTCCATGATGAGTATACATCATTGAGGTAACACCATCAAATCTAAATCCATCAAACTTGTATTCTTCTAGCCACCACCGTGCATTTGAAAGGAGATATCGTAATACCTGTTAGAAGAGATACCGTTGGAACTAATAGTGCACAAGGAAGTTGTCTGTTCAAAGTATTTTTGATTAAAATTAAGGAATAAGTTACATACTTCCCAGCTCCCATAATTGAAAAGACGTGAGTCCCACATCCAATGGTAACCCCGAGGTCCAGAGTGGAAATAGTGAGCATCAGTTCCATCAAACATATTCAGTCCATCCAATGTATTTTTTGAAGCATGACTGCGCAGATTATAGAGTTGTAATATTATATGACTTGTAAAAGACCAAATGGTGGATGTGATTGTTTGCTTTCAGGAAAGCCTTCACTACCTATGAACGATATCCATCAGAACAAGCAGTCCTAATTCATGAGCTCTATCTATCAGTGATTTTAGTTCCTCTGGGGTTCCACAACGACTGCTAGGAGCAAAAAAGTTTGTGACATGGTACCTGCATTCATAATAAAACAGGCATGTTCCTCAGTAAAAAGAAAAAACAAGAATTGAGATCCTTGAACTACTATCTGTTTGAAGACACTGATAGCATGATGGCATAAAGGTATATTTTCGAAGCCATAAAATAAATGCAATTATATAGGATTCTACTAGAGCTCACTCGGGGTAAATACCCAAAGCTGGCATAATATGAATGTTCTTGTATAGCCATGATTTGGACAGCATTATAGCCAAGCCTTTTGATACGTGGAAGAACATCATCTCTAAAATTCGCATAAGTATTGATCAATGGTTCCTGCATAAAAAGAACACTATCATCACTCACATGATATAGAGAAATATCCAGAAAATGGAGAAAATGGTCAAGTGCAAAAACCATGCCAAAGGAATGTATCCTGTTTATCTATAATTACTGCATGTTTATACTTCATAGAAATCTGGACGTTGAATAGGAGCTCCTTCGTTATCTTATGTCTAAATTTTTCTAGTATATTCACACGTGGTGAAGATAGGGTCGTTATAAATGTTTTATTTGGTAAAATCAAGATGATACATTCCTTTAATTAGGATGCAGGGATCTGGATTTGAATAGGCAGATTATGAAATAGGATCTATGTCACTATATTCCAAGAACAATACTGAACAAATAAACAGTCTGCCATGTCTGGCATGTTGATACGTTATAAAGAAGTTTGGCACGCATCTGTTAAGGACCAAAACATAATTATTTAACACAAAGGGGCAGACACGCACCGTGCTACTCATGCCAACGTGAGCCTCATAAATCCTCAGCGACTTGGGTCTCTTTGGTTGGGGATGTACGAATACATATTTCTCCTGAAAAAAGAAAAGAAATTTAATTGATGCATATAGGAATGCAGTTGATGCATATACAAACAACATAATCAGTTGATGCATATAGGAAAACCAAAGATAAACTGCAACATTAAATGGGCCATAGAAGATGTTCATTTATTGTTCATATCATAAAACGGTATAGATGGCCAAATTTTATGGTCTAACATATGTATCCGGAATCGTCGAAGAAAAAAATCTACTTTGCATTGCCATTTGCCAGCATCAACTTATCTATAAATCTGAATCTTCAAAACTATAGACATGCACTGCCTCAATCGTTTTCCACAAGATAATCATACAAAGAACTGTAGAACTTTACCTCTTCTGGAGGATCATAGTATATACCATTGAATGGGATTTCACCTGGAGCTTGCACCGAGAACTTGATCCAAGCAGGAATTGAGTCTTTAATGCCAGATGGTGTATCCATACGAATCTGGAGTTTTGTGTATCAGAAATTACTTCAGCTTCATTACATATTTCATATATTTGAAAGCAGTAGCCGAAGCCAACTCATTGTGATTTTATCCAGAAATATATAGATGTCAAGCAGAAGATTTGATATAAGTTTTTTAAACATATGCAGCACAAAAAACATTTCTTTCTGTTGTAAAAGCCCTCCCATATCTTTCTGTGCATAATTTTTCTTTAAAAAGATTGTTGGCAACAGTGGGATCAGAGTTACCTTTACGCGTGAGCCGTGGGGGATTGCAGGCGAACCGTCAGTGTTGTTGGGCAAAAAGATCTCCCAGACGCCAAATTCATTCTGTGAGAGATTGGAGGAGATAATGATTCGGAATTCAGTATTTTCATATTTTAAATGAACTAAGCAAGCATACAGAATTTAAGTAAATTGGTCAGTAGACCATACCCGAGTCATGATATCTGCGTTGGGATTCCAGTTGTTGAAATCTCCAATAAGTGATGCAGACTGAAACAGGCGAAGATAGAATCTTAGAAAAAATAACCACACTAGTCATATAACATGCACACGCATAACATGGAAACACAAACAATCGAGAAGTACAAGTTTCCATAGATGTGTGACTAAGATGCTAAACCTCTTACAATTAGTTTAATAGAGCGAAGCTAAACAGGGTTCACTGATTTCTAGTTCCACATAATACCACATAATTAAACCACGTTTTTCCTCTTTAGTACTATTGTCCATCAGTCCTCCATGAGACAGGTTTTATGAGGACTAAGGTACTTCTCAAAGTTTTCCGTGGTCGGGCAGCAAGATTTAAATGCTAATCCTCATATGGCCAGCCATAGCATTTTGGCGACTATAGGACAACATGTAAACATCCGACCCTTGTTTTGTGTCTAAATGTCTCCTTTGTGGACGCAAATGCAAAATATAAGGATTATGTTTACAGTCGTGATTATGAATGAAGAAATTAGTAAACAAAACAATTGTCTATAGGGGTGAATGAAGAAATCAGTAAAGCAAGCCTGGTGGAAAACTACAAGAAACAAACCTTAGCTCCAGGCGCCCACTCTCTGTAAGTTATACCAGCATCACTGAAAATTGCAAATGAAAATAGTTAAAAACAGTATATTATATGGCCCCGAACATAATTGCCAAAAATCTCTAATCACTTTAAGGGATAAATTTCATCAACTTGGCTTTATACTTCAAAATTAGAGATGGGATGGGCAAAGCAACGAATAATGATAAATTAGTGTCTCACGTAATAGCATCACGGAGGACAACTTCTTGCTATTTTTGGATTACGATCCGATGTACAAAATATTTTTTGAGATGCAAAATCAAGAAACACGTGATAAGAATGAAATTCAGCTAAAAATCGATATAGAGTTCATTATCCAATGACTATTTCTTCTTTGTTGCAACCTAAACATGATAATTTTACTGAAGAGCTATTGGTGGTAGCAAACAGTTACCTGCGCAAAAATCCTAACTTTTCATAGCCACGAGAGAATGCGTCCAGACCACCCTCATACTTGTCTATTTCCTCACGCAATCTTTTGTACTGTCCGTAACTGTACCAACAAAAATGCAAGATACTTGAGATGAATCACGAGTAACAATAACATATGGTCTTGCTACAAAATTCTACAACAAATGTGAGAATAGTCCTTCAATAAATAAGATTTGAAGGCTTATATACTCTAAAGTAGGTATAGTATAACGAGACAACTTGAAGCACGTAGTACAAAATATTTTTACCGGTAATCAAGATGGTTACTGTAACTCCGCAACATGGGATCTATCTCATATATTTTCTTCCCATCACCAGGTGGGGGAACTATCCTTGGTTTCACCTCTTTCTCCTTTACAACTTTCGCACCATTGTAAACTTTACTCGAAACGAAAACAGCCATTTGGTCGTCTGTTCTTACTGCCTCAGTCTCTTCCACTGTTTGACTTTCTAGATTAAATCTCTACAAAGAAAAATGGTTTCATGTTAAAATATCTTTAAAATTGTAATGCAGAGAAGGTAGAAGCGCTAACAATTTGCCTCTGCAAATATAACTCACTGATTAAAGAGCACAGATGAAGAGATATCCACCTGTGGCGTTTCTGAAAAACTGCTGGGACCTTGTAATTCATGAGCCATCAATGAAGCACCATCGTCAAGGTTATCAGGTACTAAGACTTTCTCTGACGCAGCGATAGATTGTGACAAAGAATCAAACTCCGCAGATTGATTCCCAGCAAAGATCTTCCCTACAGACATGGATCTAATCAAGGTATCTGGAAAGAGAAGACTAAAAGCAGCATCCATGTTTGCTCAAAATCCTTCAAAAACAAATGTATATTCTGTTTTCTACTCAATTTGATCATACAATAATCTTCCTAACCTATTCTGGAAACTAAGCATAGGAAGTCTGAAAAGCAATTTATTTCACTCCATTGATAACATTTTTCCAGAAAATTTTATTCCGCAGCGAAAAACACTGGTTCGAATCACTACCACAGTTAAAAAAGCCAGTCCTATTACAAATATCGCTAATCATTCAACGAAATCAATCATTACACTAAGAACAACAATGGCGTCCCATAGCAAAGCAAAAAAAGGAAGGGAGAGAGAGGCGTACGAGAGAGAGGGTGTTTCTTCATGAAGAAAGAGACGTTGGAGTATCCATTAAAGCCGGTTCTGAGATGTCGCGCATAGGAAGAAGAAGACAGAGGAAGAGGGAAGCGTGAGACCACAATACCTGGAGTAACAGACAATCCGTGAATCACCACCATATCCCTCAGCTTCTTCACTTTTTCTGGATCTGGAAGAAGAAGAAGAAGGAAATCGAATGTGTGGCGGGTTTGCTAAGTTTTTTGGTTTTTGCTAATTGAGAATTTGTGATTGCGAAACGGAACGAAACGAAACGATTGCTTAAAGATCAGTGAGAGTGGGGTCCACGCAGAGCTCACATTTCACAATTTCCCATCGTCCATTTCACTTTCCTTTCCTTCCTCTAATTAAACTATGATTATAATTTTGTATCTTTAACGGTCCAAACTTTATTGCAATCGAACCCATCGCGAAACAATCATATCGTACCCACGTGAAATGTACAAAAACAAATGAACGTACATTCACGAGATAGTCCAAGACACACCAAAATTATTATATTCATACTTCATTCTGCTTACGCATTAAATATATTTCTACGTCCATAGGAGGTGTGGAGTTCGACTCTACAGGAGGATGTATGAAGATCTTTGAAATTGATAGTTGTGTAATAAAAAAAAAAAATATATATATATATTTACATCTTTTAGATCTTTCTTTGCTTATATAAACTGTATTTTTCTTTCATAAATTACACAAACTTCATAAATTATTTTAATTGCAGAAATTCTATTAATGTTTACACGTTAAATAGCTACTAAATCTCGTTCTAATTCAAAAATCTAATTTTAACTTGGGTTTATTTTGAAACTAAAACCAGATTTTGGAAATAAAACAAAGTTTAATAACAATTTAACGTGTAAACATTAACGGAATTTTTGTAATTGGAATAATTTATGAACTTTATGTAGTTTACAGAAGAAAAATACAGTTTATGTAACTTATAAAAGACCCAAAAAGTACGGGTAGAAATAGATTTATTCGAATAAATTCGTGTAGTTGACAGAAATAAACCCTATTATATTTGAAAATCAATTACTAACATCAGTTTTTTTTCTTTTGGGGTTTACTTTCGTCACTTATACAAACTTATACGACTAAACCTATTTCCACCTGTACTTTTTGGGTCATTTTTTAACTACATAAACTGTATTTTTCTTTAATAAATTACAAAAACTTCATAAATTATTTTAATTGCAGAAATTTTATTAATGTTTACACGTTAAATAGCTACTAAATCTCGTTCTAATTCAAAAATCTAATTTTAACTTGGGTTTATTTTGAAACTAAAACCAGATTTTGGAAATAAAACAAAGTTTAATAACAATTTAACGTGTAAACATTAACGGAATTTCTGTAATTG
Organism: Pugionium cornutum; assembly: GCA_018901935.1. Classification (NCBI taxonomy): domain Eukaryota; kingdom Viridiplantae; phylum Streptophyta; class Magnoliopsida; order Brassicales; family Brassicaceae; genus Pugionium; species Pugionium cornutum. The sequence goes on along the minus strand of JAENJI010000212.1, from coordinate 36,219 downwards.
GAATAATTTATGAAGTTTATGTAGTTTACGGAAGAAAAACATAGTTTATGTAACTTATGAAAGACCCAAAAAGTACGGGTGAAAGTAGATTTATTCGCATAAATTCGTATAGTTGACGGAAGTAAACCCTTTCTTTTCCTGCTCTTTTTAAAAAAATTGTTAAAAGATTTTCTTAAATTACTTCAAAACATTTTTTTCAGGTATTATTCAATTTAAAAAAAAAAAAAATTTGTGTTTATCTACTCATCTAAAATATTAGAATTTTTACCCATGAAAGAATTTTCACAAAATTGAAATTCCCTTACTGTCTTTTATGTTTTAAGAAATGTGAGGTTCTCAACTAGTTTATAAGGCAACAAAATTATGACGACAAAAACAAGGCAACAAATTACCAAACGTTTGAAAAACGTAAACACACCTTTATTGGACGTTACTTTTCAACCAAATAACAGTAAAAATATAATTGTTTACACAAAATCAAGTCTTTACTCCATGTTTATATCTTTAAAGCTTCACTAGATTCATATCCATCCCGGGAAAAATATTCGTAAATTATATTTTATTAGTAAATATAAATTAAATATTTATATAATTTTAACTTTTATTTAAAATTACTTTTAACATTAATTTTTGTATATACAAATTAAAAAAAGAAAAATAATTATTTTTTATGAATTAAATAGTATTTTTTTGTTAGTTTAATAAAATATATTAATTATATAACCAAATTAATAACAATGATATACTTGTAATTATTCTAATAAGCTAAACTCATTTATATATTTATTTGAAATTTACTTTAGTAATGACACGTCAGCATGGTATTTCTGTTAATAACACGTTAGAGTAAAGTTATTTTATTAAAAAATTTCTCAAATAATGTATTAGATATTATGGTAGTAACTTAAATCTATTTATATTTATTTGAAATTATTTATAAATTAACGTATAAAAAATTTAAAGAAATAAAAAGTATTGTTTTTGCAAATGTAATAGTATTTTTTAGTTAGTTAAATAAATTATATTTATTGTCTAACCAAATTAATATTAGTGGCATGTAATGTAATTATTCTAATAAGTTAAATCCTTTTATATATTTAAGCTGAAACTCTTTGTGGTGTTGACACGTCAGCATGATTTTTTATTATTAACACGTTAAGGTAAGGTTACTTTGTTAAAAAGTTTCTCAAATAATATATTAGGCATGTGAGGACACTGTGATATCATTTCTTGCATTTAAAATAAACAATTTTTATTTAAGAGTAAATATCCATACATATTTCTGAATATTGGAAAAAGAATTCAAAACCAAATAAGAAACCAAAATAATAATAATAATGAAATCGAAAAAGTGACTGTTGAAATCTCGATCTCGATTGATCTTCCCAACTAGAATAACTCAAACTCAAGGTGTTCCCCAACTGCCTTGCAGTCCAAGTCCTTCATGAAGCTACCGGATCAAAGCCCAGTTCAAGCCTTCAAAAACGCGTGCCGTTTATCTCTTATGAGATCCTTAGCTTGGAAACTCACGTTAGGGTTATCAGGAAATTTCAAGCTCTGAAGCACTACATTAGCTATAGTCTCCTCATTAGTAGCTCCTTTGAACGGAGTTTTACCATAAAGCAGCTCAAATAGAAATATCCCAAACGTCCACCAGTCAACCGCTGCACCGTGACCTTCGCCTTTGATGATCTCTGGAGCGAGATACTCGTGTGTCCCGACAAAAGAGTTTGATCTTGCATCAGTTGGTTCTGCCACGAGTTGAGGCAATGACTTAAAACGCGCGATTAGGTCGGATTTCTTAAGTTTCTTCATCATTACGCGGTGTTGTTTGGCTTTTTTCTTGGCCGTACCTGATCCACGGGAGAGTTTAGGGCGGAAACACGAGGGCTCTATGCAGTTAGATCCAGTGCGGCTAGCCGAAGAGAGTCTCATAACATCCGCATGGAGCGGTGATGATGAGTTTAGAAGCGTTGGACTCACTGTACACCTTAACGATAGATCGAAATCGGTGACCATAATGTGTCCATCATCGCGTACTAAAATGTTCTCGGGCTTCAAATCGCGGTATATGACCCCGAGCATATGCAAATACTCCAATGCCAGAAGCACCTCCGCGACATAGAACCTGTTTTAATAATATTTAACAAGAAATTTACATCACAAATCATAAAAGCATAATTAAAAGGTTAACCACTAAATTAAATAAGAAACAAAGTACCTAGCCGCTGGCTCAGGAAACCACCTTCCAGGCTGCTTCTGCCTTAAGACATGTAAATCGCCTCCCGGACAACATTCCATGACCAAACACGATAAGTTATCTGAAGTGAAGTGAGCGTATAACGTTGGAAGAAACGGGTGATCGAGCATTTTGAGAATATCTTTCTCAGTTTGAGCTCTTGAAATCTTATTCCTTCTCTCCAAAAATTCATTATCCATCACTTTTATAGCAAACAAGCAGTTTGTTCCCGTGAGCTCAGCGAGATAAACCGTTCCTATATCTCCGCAGCCGAGCTTCTTCAGAAGATTGAAATGCCTTAGACCCAATGAACCCAGCCCGTGTTGCGCCGTTATATGCTGAATAGCTTCCCATCTCACATCCTTAGACATGTGAGGTCTGTTTCCAAAGCTAGATCTTGTCATTATGTTATTGCTCTTTTCTTGTTCTTCCTCGCTGATACTCGTGCTTGAGCTGTTGCATCCATTACATTCCTCGCCTTTGTTTTTAATTTCCGAGTTCTCGTTGGCGTCTTCAATGGCTGCTCCCTCTAATATGAGTTGGTGTGGAGGACTATCTGGATTCATCACAACAGATTTATCGCTGAAAGAACCAATTTCCACACTTTGTTCTGTCATAAAAACAGATTCTTTGTGATTAACTTCTTTGCAGGATAGAGAATCTTCCCCAATGATCTCATTGTTGTCATATTCAGAAACATCTTTGATCTTTTTATTACTGAATGTAGATGCTAGAGAAAGCTGAGATGTCTCTGAATTGATCAGATCCAGAGAGTTTCTTATCTTATCAAGTTTGGTCTCTGCGCTAGCACAGATCTCATGGGAGGTCTCATAGCTTGAGCTTGAGAAATCAGAAGCCAACTCATCTAGACAACCTTCTTTGACCCTTACATTCGGCTCAAGATTTGTTTCTATCGGTGAATCTTTGGAGAGATCTTCTTCTTTAGCTGCAGCGTTATTCAAAGCAAAATGGCATCTATGGCAGAGAAGTTCTTTTGCAATGGGGTCATAGAATCCATCTACTTCATCATACACATTCGTTGCCTTGTTCTTCACGGAACCTTTGTTCCTTGGTGCAGGTTTAACTCCTCCGCCACGTGGAATGGTTCTGGTTAACTTAGCCACTCTCTTGCCGTTAACTATGGTGGAACTCGGTGTATTAGCATACAACAACCTCACTTTTCTAACTGATTTCAATCCAACAACTGTCTTATTGTTGACTGACCCTGGCGATGATGAACCGAAGCTCCTCTTGTCGATGCATAATTCCTCGTCATCAAGAGACAAGTTCTTGTCTTTTTTAAGCATCGTCATCTCATCGCAATAACGCTTTGATTTCTGAGATTTTTGGCTAGAAGAATGCATCTGAAGAAGACGAAGCTGCTGCGATATACTATCGGATGAACTGCTTTGAGCCTCATCTAGTAACTCGACGAGAACAGCTTTTCCTTCTTCGCTGGCTCCACTTCCCGGTTCAACCAAAACCGAACCATAAACAGAGCCTCCAGAACTATTATTCTTAGGAGTTCGTTTAGAAGCTGCAGTTTCCGATGCCTTAGAGACGCATAAATCTCTCAAAGTCTGTTTTAACGTAGCCGGTTCTGCATTTCTTTTGCTCGGCGATCGAGGTCCTCCAGGATTCGAGGTACTTTTCAGAGCGTTTCTCTGTAAAGGACTATTGTTTCTACTGCTACTGCTTGCACCAACTTGGTAAGAAGGAATCATTCCTGATGTTCGAATGCTTATAGACTCAAAAAGTTGGTTGATATCATCTTCTAGTGATCCTCTGTAACCTAATTTCAGTACTGGTCGCTCCAGATCCTTGTCGTCTACAAGGCTTGATCCAGAATGTGGAATAGTGGTTGATTTTGCAGAGTAAACAATTGAATTTTTACGGTCTTCTTTCTCTTCTACAATTTCACACTTTCCAGCAAATGAACCCATACCATTAGATCTCAGTCACACAGCATCTTAGTAACACCGGAAATCAAAGTAAGCTTAAACCGGTAGATACATCTTTTGATCTCACGCACCTGAAATTATCTTCACAGATCAAATACATCAACTTAAAACACACACACAACTTTCAAAACAAACCCATCAGATTATTTTAACAATAGATTTTGATCAATGACTGAAGAACATAACAGAAAAAACCTCTGTAACAGTTACATATCTGGAAAATCTAGTTCCACAATGTCTACTACGGCAGAGTTCATGTCTTAGTTCCACAGAGATCGAGTCATTTTAAAAAATTAAGGAATTTATACATGAAATATGATGTTTCCATATCAAAAGTCAATCTTTTAGAAAATATGAAACCATAAGTTTTGGTTTAAGCGAATTTGTGTTTATAAGATTTTTACTTATTTAATGATAATAATAAAACAGACTTGTACAATTGCGTAACAGTACAGAACGAAATTGATTCATCAATGAAGAAGAGTAAGACAGTACCTGGCTAAGTTACACAGAACCCTATTGAAAGTTGACGAAGGAATAGCTATCGTTTCTTCTTTTGTTGGGTTTTTTTTGTCTCTATTATTTTGAATAGGTTTGACAAGGATTCTGCATTTTTTCTGGGCAGTTTGAAGAACAGGAAGATGGGACCCATATCATATGTTTGTGGGTCTCATGTCACAACGAAACTAATAAATATTTTGATTAATTTGATTGACATGTTGATCACTACTGAATTTTATTTGCTTGTTCGATTCCTTGAATTGAAATTATTCAAATTTCTATATTTGGAATCGTCAGCTATCCATATTTTCGTCTTAAGCAAAATGGTTTAATATGTTTAGCAGATTGTTATCATGTCATTTTGTATAATTATCTAGTTTTATCATCATATATAAGTGATCAATTTTTCCCTAAAGGCAATAGTGAAAAACATGACCTAATGTGGCTTATGTCGATTTGACAATAGTGTTGATTTTTCATCTCTCGAAATATAATTTAATATAAAGCACTTCGCTCAAGGAACACAATAATTAATGTTTAACAAAAATTCAAACCTAACATCACTTATTTATTCTATTTTATAACATATTTTAGGATTATTTACTTATTCTTATTTAATTAGATACGTTGTAAATTATTATATAAAATTAAATATATTTAATAATTGTGATTATTAATATTATCCAGAATTTTTATAATTTATTGAAAAAATAAATTTCTTAATTTACATGCTTTTAGCTAAAAAAATATTATAGTATGGAACAAAGAGAATATTAACTTATATTTATTTTTAGAATTTTAAAAAAAGAGTAATACCCTAAAATAGCACCATTTTAAGTTTATCTTCCAAATTTAGCACAATAAAACTAAAATTCTCAAAATAGCATAAATTATTATGTAAAAATAATTATTTACCTTAAATAAAATATATATAAAATTAAAACATAATGTTTGGGTTCACTTTTTCTAATTTAGGGTTTAAATTTTTTTCATTAGGAATAAGTTTTCAATTATTTTAATATTAAATTTAGGGCAAATGTCTAAAATAGCACCTTTCTAAATTTTTATTCCAAAAATAACATCATTAGTTTAAATTTCCAATAATAGCACAAATTTAAGATTAAAATGCATTAAAACTATATTTTGAAAGAAAAAAAACTAAACTCTAAATTGGAAAAAATGAACCCAAATACAATAATTTAAGTTTATATATAATTTGTTTAAAATAAATAAGTATTTTTACATAAGTATTTGTGCTATTTTGGGAATTTAATTTTGAGATGCTAAATGTCTAAAATAGCACCTTTTTAAGTTTTTGTTCCAAAAATAGCATCATTAGTTTAAATTTCCAATAATAGCACAAATTTAAGATTAAAATGCATTAAAACAATATTTTAATAGAAAAAAATTAAACCCTAAATTGGAAATAATGAACCCAAATACAATACTTTAAGTTTATGTATAATTTATTTAGAATAAATAAGTATTTTCACATAAGTTTTTGTGCTATTTTTGGGAATTTAATTTTATGATACTACATTTGGAAGAAAAATTTTAAAAAGTGCTATTTTAGGGTATTACATGCTATTTTTGAAAATTTAAATGACTAGTGCTAAATTTGGAACAAAAACTTGAAATTATGCTATTTTAGTCAATTGGCCTTTTAAAATTCTTACCTGTTTTTAAGCATATCATCATTTTTAGAATATTATAGTTTGTTAAAAGTTAGATATGTTCGCAAATCCAGGAAGACAATAAAAAGAATGGACCACAATAAATAGCTGACTATAGTATTTATATAAATAAGGTTGGTCATCATTGTTTTTTAGGTATAACATATGTTCAGATTTAATATCAAACAGCTAAAACAAAACTTTTAATTATTATGATAAAAAAACATGTTTGGTTATGATCAAATATTCGAACCATCGCCTGGCCATTGTGCGTAGCACTAAGCCAACAACTAATATTATCCATTTATTTAGTTTTTGCTTACAAGAATTATAGTTGACTTAGGATGATAAATTTTTGGTTTAAATGATAACATAAAATGAGAAAAATCTTATATCATTTTCTTCTATATTCATTCATAATAGGAAAACTAAATTATCTACTTTATGAGAAACAGCCTTCGGCGTTAGGGAGATTAGCCGTAAACGAAGATGCCTCATAACTAATCGAGCCGTTGGCACACGTGTCATCTAGTTGAGCCGTTTGCAGAAGTCAAACACGGACGGACAAACCGGTTGACTTTTTAAATCTCAGACAGAAATGGTGTCCGGTCCGCTTTTGTTTTGTTTTCTTCTCTCAAAACGATTTCGGAGATTGGAAATTTTACAAATCTAATATATATTAAAGAGAAGCATGGAGAGTAGAAACTGTTTAGGTGTCATCATCATATTCATTCTCAACAATTTTACTAATTAATTTAATTTTAAATATAATTTATTTATTTTATTATCTAAGCATCTTAATTAGATAACTTAATTATAGAATTTAATGAGTTTCCAAATACTATTTAATTTTTAAATATACGAAGATTCAAAAATTAGGAAATTTTGAGTTAGTAAATTATATATTTAATTACTCGCCAATTTTAAAAATAGAAGATTGTTTTTTACATAAATAAGTAATTATTGTACACATATATAAGGAAAGTAAATATGTCAAATTTTTATAGATATAGAAACTTCATTAACACTATTTAATTTCATTTTTATATTATATGCAAATTTACTTTTAACTCAATAATTAAATTCAATATATTGTAGTAATAATTATTTTATAGAAATATATATATATATATATATATATATTGTGTAATAATATAGTCAGTATATTTAAATCATAAATCATATAGAAATTATATCACTCAATTTTTTTTGTTTCCAAACAATCAATATATTTACAAATAAAATTTTATATTATATCATTTGTTTGTAATATTAAATTTGAATAACTAATAATTATTTTTTTAGTATTACTACTTTATATATAAGTAGATTCTATAACATAACAAAATTAATTAAAGCTACTAATTTTATTAATTTAATTTAAAATATATTTCAAATATTTTATTAAAATTTTTATAAATGTATTTTTGATTAACGTATCGCAAAAATAACTATAAAATAATGTAATATTATTTGAATAATATATAATAATAATAATATCATTCTTTTATAATATATATAATATTTTAAATTAAAATATATTTATAATTTTTTCATTCAAATAATAAAAAAATTAATTTTAATATGTGCATAGCACCGGTAATATTCTAGTGACTATGAAAAGATTAGTCAACAAAACCTCCACTTGAAATCTCTTAAAAAGCATGGATTTTGTGTATATTTTGGAGCATAGATTATGTATTTTACATTATAAACCGTTATATACTTCAATACTTAGCAGAGCCACTTAATCATTTAAAACTTTCTTTGGCTAAGTCACTATGAGACAGAGAGTCCTTTGGCTTGTAATTAGGATCTTGTTTCCACCTAATCTTCCAGTTTCTTAATTTCAGTTTTTTCCCTCTCTTGATGAAACGAAATAGGATGTGAACTACTAACGGAAATGAACAAGTTTAGAGAGTTTATTAGTCACACAATCTTTAACACACACAAAACCCCATAGAAGCACAAATGAATGAAGAGATACTGAAAAACGGAGAAAGAACAAACATTAAGCATCCGAAGAAGAAGAAATCTAAAACAAAATCAGTTTTCTTCCAACTCAAACTTTCATCAAAGAAGCAGTAAGTTTTTCGCGTAAAACCGAGTAAACTGATCTCCATCCTTGTTCCGTAGGGTGAAGTCCATCCCAAAAGAAAGCAGATTTAGGATCATCACATATCATATACTTCTTCACTCCCTTCTCATCCACACTTCCACAGTTATACTCCCTGCTCACGCCTACGCAGCATGGCTTCAACGGATTCTCAAACCTCGTACTCCCTGCATTTTCCACAAAAACTGATCAGCCTAAGGAGAGCAAGAAAAATATAAACTTGTACCTTTACCTGGATTAGCTCCATTGTTCTTGAAAACAGTCAAGAAAGCATTGTAGAGATCAAGTATGATGAAAGTCGACTGATTGGTCTGGCTATTGAGCTTTGCCACAACTTGCTGCAATAAGTTGTTGTGGAGGTTCACTAACGCGTTTTGTGACTCGTTGCAACTCATGAAGGAGGATGCAAAGGTGATGCGAGGAAGACAACCGAGAGGTTGCAGCGACGGTACTGCAATCTTTTTTACTCCAAGAGCATGGAGCCTCCTCAAATTCACCTCTGTTTGATCCACCACTTGTTTTATGAAGGCTGGGAATTCCTGTGAGACGCAAAGAAAAGTAAGAGATGAAACTCTATAGCATACACAAGACGGCTTAATAATTTAAACCGGCTTAAACTGTTTCTATGTTCTTACAGAAGCAGGGCGGTTTTGGGCGATGAAACTGGAGTAGTCATTGCCGGCGACGCTGACGAGAGCTACGGAGGAAGTGAGGTCAGAGGGAGAGTAGATGTCGCCGGCGGTGAGAAGCTTCTGGAAGAAATCGATCTGAGTGGTCATGTTGGGAAGTGGAGTTTGAGTGTTGAAGACTCCTGTTCCTCCGTACGCAAAATTCATTCCGTACTGTAACCGTTTCTTTCCAGCGTAATCTTTCCAGAAGTATGGGATTGGTGATTTTATCCCCACGAATTTGGCTACAAAATTTGATTTACATTACTTTCATTCAAGTATATATCTTGATAATCCCTTAAATTTTAATGGCTAAACATATAGATTTTACAAAGCCTGTGGTTTGAATCTTTTACAAACTTTGTTTTTAGTAAATATCATTCCATAGTTGACACATTTCATCGGTAACAATTTCATCAATCCTAATAAATTTAGAGAGACAGACTTTTTTTGATATAAGACTTGTTTACACAGTCTCATTAAAAATATAAATACAAGAAACTTTGACAGTTCATACTTTGGTGTTTAGCTTTATCGTTTTTATATAATAATAGTTAAAAGAAAGATAAATAATTGGACAAGAAGAAAGAAACAGATCACTAGTACCAAATACAATGTAGGCAATTATTTTATAAATTAATTATATAATGTATATATCCTTTATATAGGTTACATTACTATTGTTAATATTGTAAGAATATATTGTTATTATCCCAAAATAATTCAAGACAATGCCCATTTAGTTATATATAGGAAATTAACGAGAAAGAAAATGTTTATAGGTTTATAAAAGGGAGAATAAAAATAAAGTTTTAAGATTAATAAAAAGAAAAGAAAAGTGAAAAATGACTTTAAGAAAAGCAAAGAGCATTAGTGCAACAAGAAGATGACGAGAAAGGAAAAGAAAGAAGCAAAAGTGAGTCGCGCACTTGATTAACACTATACTATACCACTCTTCCATCATTGTTTTTTTTTTTATCTTATTTAATATCATTATTACGAGTCATCATTTCTATATATATTTTATATGCATCACTAATTTTCATGTATAACTAAAAGAATACATGTGTTATGCATAGAAAAAAAAATTAATATTTAAATTTTATTAATTAAATAAAATTTTATTAATATTCTAATGCTTATGTTTCGTATCAATATATGATATAAGATATTAATAAGAATATTAAAAAATAATAAATATGAGATACAATTTTTATTTTTTTGCAGTTTAAATTTTTATTGTGGGAATATTGAATTTTCGAATATATACAAATATTTAATAGATTAATACAATTTTTATATTTTAATCGGTCATAATTATACGAAATAATTTAGTTTATTTTTCAAATAATAAATGAGAGTTTCAAATTTCAAATTTTAGATTCACAATATATTTTGACTGTTTGAAAATTCATGTACTATTAAACTAAATAATTAGGTTATCTAATTAGAATATTTGTCTAATAGAATAATTAATTTAAATTTTTGATTTAAATTAAATAGTAAAACTGTCGAGAATAAACGTGGTGATCACATCTCAACAAATTTTACTTCTAGTGCTTCTACTTTAATATATATATATATAACATCGATAGATAGGTAACTAAATCTAATCAATCCTAAAGCTAAAATCATTCAGGTGAATACATCAGGAGATTTTAGTTGATTGTTCAATCAAATTGAGGATCTTTTGTCAATATAATTACTTTTGATTAATGGTATTTTATATAGAGTAAGGTTGTTAATTAGTTACCTAGAAAATCTGTGGCGACGCGGCCGTCAGAGAAACGACCGGCGGGTTTACCGGGGAAAGTGATACCGTAAGGGAATTTCCAAGAACTTGAGAGAGATTTCTTAATGTTTCCGGTATCGACATAAGAATCTCCGAACACAAACAGCTTCGTTGGTCTGAATCCGTACAAGTGATGATTCTGATTTGAGCCATCAACTCTACTGATCTCACCTGCACACAGATTTCGAAACAAAAGAATTAAAAAGTTTTGGGGAATATAGTTTCAAAGATTTCGCTGCGATGAATGTAAAATTTCGTTACCAAAGACGAAGATAGACAGGGAGAAGAAGAGAATGATAAACGAATCCATTTACAATATTCAGAGCAAAGGTTCTTCTTTTAATGACAAAAAGAAAGATTTGAGGGAATTGGAAGTGAATTTGTGTTCTCACTAAGTAAAGTCTTGTGTGGCTTTATATATATATAGTAAGTCATTTAACCCTTAAGAGTTGATGTGAAACGACTAAGAAAAGTAGTCAACTTTCGTATGTTTGTTCTTTGTGTTCATTCAATTTTGTATTGCGACACTTTTTTAGTGTGTATAAACGTTTAGTTGACCGAACTTGATTACTGTTTACTACGCACGATGATGGTTTGAATTTGTATTGAGTTTTATGACTATTTGTTGTTTCGTATTTTTTGAGATCATAATTTTTTGGATTTATTTTCGTCAACTACACAATCTTATGCGACTAAACCTATTTCCACCCATACTTTTTAGGTCTTTTTTTAACTACATAAACTATATTTTTCTTTCATAAATTACACAAACTTCATAAATTATTCCAATTACAGAAATTAGATTAATTTTTACACGTTAAATAGCTATTAAATCTGGTTATAATTCGAAAATCTAATTTTAACTTGGGTTTATTTTGAAATTAAAACCAGATTTTCAAAGTAAAACAAGGCCTAATAACAATTGAACGTGTAAACATTAACGGAAATTCTGAAATTTGAATAATTTATGAAGTTTATGTAGTTTACGGAAGAAAAACATAGTTTATGTAACTTATGAAAGATCCAAAAAGTACGGGTGGAAATAGGTTTATTCGCATAAATTCGTGTAGTTCGGAAGTAAACCCTAATTTTTTTAATAATTAGAGATTGTCCGAAGATTCTAAATTTTAAACTAATTTCAATATCTATTAATAAATTATATTTCTAGGTATGCAGGAAACTTTGTCACATGGTTTAATTTTAATAAAAGTATACAAGTTTTGGTGAAAAAAGAAAAAAAAAAGTATACAAGTTCTTAGTCAACTATTTTGCGCGGTTTATTTCTGTCAACTACACAAATTTATACGAATAAACTTATTTTCATCCGTACTTTTTAGATCTTTCATAAGTTACATAAACTATGTTTTTCTTCCGTAAACTACATAAACTTCATAAATTATTCAAATTTCAGAATTTCCGTTAATGTTTACACGTTCAATTGTTATTAGGCTTTGTTTTACTTTGAAAATCTGGTTTTAATTTCAAAATAAACCCAAGTTAAAACTAGATTTTCGAATTATAACCAGATTTAATAGCTATTTAACGTGTAAAAATTAATATAATTTCTGCAATTAGAATAATTTATAAAGTTTGTGTAATTTATAACAGAAAAATACAGTTTATGTAGTTAAAAAAGATCCAAAAAATCCGGATGGAAATAGGTTTAGTCGCATAGTCTAGTTGACAGAAATAAACCCATTATTTAACCATTTTTGTCTTCTATTTTTTGACACCACGTTTTTGTTTGCTTGAGATTCATTTAATTAGCTTACAAAATATATGAATAATTTTCTTTAAAATAAAATAAAACACTTGAACAATAATTCAATCAATTGACTATAGTAATAATTTTAATTCGAATTTAAGTACGATTTTTAGTATGCTTTTGAACCTTTTTATGCCTATTTTTTTTTATAAAAAAAACTTATATACTTTGTTATTATGATTTTTTATCTGAGTTTAGTTAACGAGTTTTTATTGTAAAGTCTGCCAAAAAAAGTGGTTGCGTATAGAAACAAAGAGTAGGTTTAATCCACGTCAAAGGCATATTGGCATATCACTCTTTATTATTTGTTTTTGCCTTCGATTTACAGTGCCAGCGAACGTGTTTATTAAAAACGTGTGTTTTATTTTTATTAATCAATATCCACCAACTATACTACAAACAGTAATAAAATAAGACTTCAAAGTATCCTTGGAGAAGAAGACTTCTGAAGATCGGATCTAGAACTCAAAAACCAGATGTCCAAAAACTTAAGCTAACGATGTCTGTTCTCAAAACTGAGAAGAAAAAACAATGCTCAGGTCAACCAAAGACTTAAAGTTATATTTTTCATTTTTTGTAAGATGAGAATTTGCACTTCTTTTGTTTTACAGTTCTGTTTTTAATTTCCGTTAACTACACGAATTTATACAAATAAATAAATATTTTCACATGTATTTTTTGGATCTTTTATAAGTTATATAAAATATGTTTTTTTGTAAACTACATAAACTTCATAAATTATTCTAATTACAAAAATTTCGTTAATGTTTACACGTTAAATTATTATTAAACCTTGTTTTACTTCGAAAATTTAATTTTAATTTCAAAAGAAATCTAAGTTAAAACCAGATTTTTGAATTAGAACTATATTTAGTAGCTATTTAACGCATAAACATTATTATAATTTCTGCAATTAGAAGAATTTATGAAGTTTGTGTAATTTATGAAAGAAAAATACAGTTTATGTAGTTAAAGGAAGACTCAAAAAATACATATAAAAATAGGTTTAGTCGCATAAGTTTGTGTAGTTGACGGAAATACGTTTAGTCGCATAAGTTTATGTAGTTGACGGAAGTAAAACCAAAAAAAAAAGACAGGCCTACTTTTTGTTTAAATCTACTCCTTTTCTAAGTGATGATTTAGTAGGTTTTCTTGTTTTCGAATTTTAAGTATATATCTCAAATTCTCAAGACTATGGCTCTCTTGTGTTAATGTTCGTACAATGTCTTTTTAAATAAAAAACGGATTTTAAGCGGCTATGAATTGGACTATAAATGGGTTAAAAGAATGGGCCAACTTCAAAGTATTTTTGCTGACGTTTTTCTAAAAATGGTATTTATGCTACAAGCTGTTCAAATACGTATCAAAAATCGATCTTTTATTCTTCACACAAATACTGGAACACACCTGAATGGTGCAGCGTGGATTACAACACATTCAGCACAAAAATAGCCAAATTAAACATACTAAATCAAAGCACATAGACAGAGAGAGTAAGAGAGAGAGTAAGAGAGAGAGAGAGAGAGAGTAAGAGAGAGATAAGAGAGAAGTAAAGGAGAGTAGAGAGAGAGAGAGAGTGAGAGAGAGAGAGAGAGAGAGAGAGTGAGAGAGAGAGGAGAGAGAGAGAGAGTGAGAGAGAGAGTGAGAGAGAGAGAGAGAGAGGTGAGAGAGAGAGTGGAGAGAGAGGGAGAGAGAGTGAGGAGAGAGAGAGAGGTGAGAGGTGAGAGGTGGAGAGAGAGAGGAGAGGAGAGAGAGTGGGAGAGAGAGTGAGAGAGAGAGGTGGGTGGGGAGAGAGAGAGGAGAGAGAGGAGGTGGAGAGGTGGAGAGAGTGAGAGAGAGGAGAGAGAGAGGTGAGAGAGAGAGTGAGAGAGAGAGAGAGAGAGTGAGAGAGAGAGAGAGAGAGAGAGAGTGAGAGAGAGAGTGAGAGAGAGAGTGAGAGAGAGAGTGAGAGAGAGTGAGTGAGAGAGAGTGAGAGAGAGAGTGAGTGAGAGAGTTCTTCTTCACAAAGCCCTTTATGGTGAGGTCTTCAAACTGAATCGGAGGGTTATTCTTCTTCATTTCTTTAGGGGATGGCCATATGTTGTGTATGGTATTGTGCCAAAGACAGAGAGAGTTTCAACAATGGATGCTATTAGTCTCTCCTTGTCTTAGGTCATGGGTCAGTTACAAGAGAGATTGAAAAACACCCAATTACATAAGCCATTTATTTCTATTCTTACTAAAAAAAACGGACACTCATTAGTCATTACATAGTAACTCGGAGTAATGTACACACTTGAGTTACTAAAAAAAACCCATAAGCCAAACAAAAAAATTACAGAGAAAACGAAATACGGACACTCCATATACAATGGCAACGAATAAGGCAAGACCAACAACAAAAAAGAAAAGAGAAGAGTTTGATAGAAATTTACCTTACACAAATAGTTTTGACTGTCTTTGTTAATTCTTTTACCGTCGTGGTTCAGCCATAGACTTCCCTTCAAACAACTCACCCAACAATCTCTCAAGATCTTCAGCTGTATACTTTATGTATTTCTGAGGATTCTTCCCACTCTCAACCAAAGGCCTATACCAATCATCGGTTCAAATATCTTTAGGGATTACACTTTTCCTAAAAGATGTTAATTAAAAAGCTTTTGCAGGTAAAAAAAGAGAGATAAAGAGATTTTACCCAAAGCGTTTGAGGAATGATCTGTAAGCAGGCAATAATACTTCAGCAACAGCAAGTCTAAGTGACTCTCTTAACTCTGTGTCTGGAACTGTCCATTGCGATTGTCTCTGATGCAACTCATCAAACTGCATATTGAACATCTTGAACCTGTTTCATATTTTTTATTCATCATTACCAAACATATAAACATTTCAATATTACTGTGTTTTCGTTTTACAGATTTAACCATCACCTTTCTTTTAGCAGTCCTCTTGAAACCCCACTGCTGCTTCCCCCCTCTACACTTCCTCCCCCAGATGAGGTCAATCCTTGCGCCGATGAGCTTTGTAATATCTACCAATATATATATACATATCAGTTTCATTCATCCCTTTAAATTTGTCTTTTACGTTTTTAGTATATAATGATGATCACATTTTTATATAGATTTAGAAGAATAGAAAGAACCTTTGTCCAGGCAATCCTTTTGTATTGGTTTGCATGTTGCTGAACGATACGCCTATGTCTTTGAACCCAATCATCGCCTAACAAATCTTTGGCTTCTGACCTGGAAAATTATGATATTAAAAAAGCCAATCACACCATTTGAGTTTTTTTTTGAAAACCATGATCAGTCTTTAAAGGCAAAAAACATACATACCTGCGCACAGATCTAACCATGTAATGAATGTTGTTCATCAGGAACAAATGTGTCAATGCAGGATCTTTGTACTGTTTTGATTTTCCATCCAAGTTGTTTTGAAGTGCCTGCATTATCCGCATTGTTACAGATGCTAGCTGCGAGTTTGAGTCATCTCCGTTTCCAAATTCCAAGAAAAGTTGCTTCAATGTCGATTGATAGCTGACACCAAAGATCATCAATGAATAATCAATTAAAGTGCGGAAAGAGATAATATGTGCAAATACCAGGATAAAGAAGACGAAGAAGAATGAGAAAAAAAAAATAGTCAGGCTATTCCTAACCAATTCAACATATATGATGTACTTACTCGAATAAGAACTTGACATAATTTATGACATAGCTTGTTAGTGGGTGGACAGTCCCATCTAGGACAGCAGTTCTTGTAGCATCTTTCTCAACAGCTTCTTCAAAATCACCAAATGTTTCCTGAGCCGTCTGCGCCAACCGCTTTGTCAAGCCTGTAGCAGAATCTCTAATCTCAAGGCAAGCTTTCCCTTTGAAAATTGTCTCAATCTGTCCATGCACACAAAGTTCATGAGATTGTAGCACCATCTAATGTTTGTCCTACAAAAACCAACTGGTCATCGAATAATTCGCCCATTATGTAGTCATAGATGGCAGCAAGCTTTAGCCACCTACGTTTACAAAGTTTTTGCAATGTGCAATGCTGTTCATTATGGTTGGGATTTCAATTGGACTATTACATGTATGCAATAATCAAAACACATCTGATTCACAGAAAATCCACATGGAAGAAAAACGTTACAAAAACAATCAGTTTACAAATCTTACTCTGTGAGTGAAGAATTCTATGCAATTAATTTTTGTCAAAAGAAGAAAAGAAGACGTTCACATCATCCTTTACTCTAATATTTCACCTCACTAGCTTATACAAATCATACTCAGGCTTGAAGGTTAATCAAGGATATACAAAAGTTTACAATACACAAAATGTACAGCATAAAATAAATAAAAATTCCACCAACGGCTAAATCTACAGAATAATTTACATTCAACAGAAGACTTTTCCATAAATGTGTGGCGGCATAATGATATTAGAGCAACAAAGAAAAATATTACCTCAGTATGAAGCTCCCGCATTATCTCATACATGTCTAAGAGTACAAATAACTTTTCTGGAGACCTCTTGCTCCTGGCTATAGCATCCCCAAAGCTAAGTAGCATTGAGACACTGCTCACTGTAACTTCTGCAAAACACTGATCACTAAGAGAATCGAAGCCTCGAAATATCTGGTCACACACTTGCCTTTCTCCAGCAAAGAGTAATTTAACCTATTGAAAAATATCTAGAGTTAGGAGTCAACATCGCAAGTTAGAAATATTTCAACCCTCTTAAATTGCGTTCTTACAGCAATGCGCATGAAATGGATCCAATTTCCGATTTTGGCCTCCAAAACTTCCCACTGCATCCTTTGAACATCTTCTTTGGTAAGTTTTTCAACTCCTAATTTCTTTAGGCTTTCTTCCAAGACAAAAGACCGTGTTTCTCTGAAAAATTAATACAGGTAGAACAGAAGGAGATTAAAAGCATTCCAAACACACACAAATCAAGTAGTTGCAATAATCTGACAATATTAGTAGTTGCAATATCACATAGTTTATATGGGTGCGTGTGTGTGGTGGGGTGAAAGACAAAGCTTCTGCATTGCATTACACATATGAGACAGACAGGATTGCATGAAATCTAACCTACAAACCATTTTTCAGATCAGGTACGCACACAGCGAAATGCATGATGTGCACATCACAGCCAATATAATTTGGTTCTCTTCATAGAAACATGTGGATATCAAAGACCAATGAATATTTCCTAGGTGGGTGCGATTGGAAAATTCATACTTTAACTACACTTCTACCTAGCTTAACTAGTGAAATAACATAAGGATAGTCACAATTTGCAGAAACTTGGAAAAACTAGCTCTTTGTAAATGATTGGTGAGCATTTTATGTAAGCCAATTGTATAGCCATGTTCATTTAAAAGAAACTATAGCTTGACACAGTACTTTGACTCAAAAATTATCTAGAAACTTAATCTAAGAGCATGATTTGACAATGAATTGTACGGCATACGGAACGAATGACCAAAGATCAAAATTTCACCTATAAATTTGTAGCAATTGTTGTTTGTGACCAGCCTGAACCATTTGCTGCGCCAAATCATGCAAAAGTGGCAATACCCTTGACGGAATGAGAATTGGAAGTGTGTAAGAAGCAGTTTCTGAGTCCTCGTTGTGGTGTCCTCCATGGGGCATCAAAGATTTTCCACCTCCATCACCGTCTGAGGATGGTCTCAGTGAGTTAGGAAGGCCATCAAAAAGGCGATCAGGCTCCACAGGTTTGCTGATTATAACAAATACAAATGAAAAAATGGGAATGAGGGCAAGATGAATATAGGTGCTTTGAAGAAGATACTTAGTTTAGACTAGTATCATCGGGCACTTGTATATTGACAAGTATTTTCTTGATAAGAAAAAAAATTATCAAGTGACAACTCCAATAATCCAGAAAATTGTCATTTTAATATATTGCTTTTTTTAAGTGCGAAAACCAGCCCCGACAAAACACAAACTAGAAAAAGTAGCAAGTATAGATATCATTATATATATGCAAAAAACGTGAGAAAGCACAAAACCTGTAAGAAGCTAACAATTGCTTAAACTCCTCCTCCAGCTTTGACTGTGCTTTAGCAAGCAAGCTATTTGCATGGTTGAGAACTCCATCGCTACTCTTAAAACTTTTGTTACTCATAAAGTAACGAATAATTTTTCTAAGTTGAGCTATTGCATCCAGATAACTTTCTAGGTCCTCATGTGGTCCCTTGAGTACTTCAGTCTCTGCCTACAAATGTATTGAGAGCATAATCACATATTGATTTTGAGTTACAAAAAATTAACTCGGAAACAGAAAACTAAAACCAGAACCAAGGACACATATTTTCTCAATGTAGATCACTAAAAGTTGACTGCATTTTCTTCTACATTAGAGAGGCTTTAAGCAAAACATATCGTGCAACATCCTAATTCACTGAGGACATATGCTAACAGAACTACGGGGAGTAAGACTACAAAGTTTGTGAATAACAAACAACAAGCTAATCACGAATCAAACCCATGCTCGAGATATCTACTAAACCCAATCGATCTAAATAAAATGAATGAATGGGAAGCAAACCTGGCGGAGAAGATCGAATTGAGACAAAATAACCTCAGCAGCCTTAAGAGTCCTATCAATATTCTCGTGAGCTTTTCTTATGGCATGCGTCCTAATCTGAGATTCCAACACAGTCAACCAAAAATACGATCAAGTCAGCAAAATTTCAAAGAGAGAAATAAATTCCAGATCTGGACAGAAAACATTCAGAGAAGATGATCGGATACGGCTCAAAACAGACCTGAGTAGGACGCATGGCGGTTTCGAGGGCAGAAAGACGGCTGTCGAAGGAGCCGAGGATTGAGACAACATTGTCAGTGATGGTTTGACTCTTCTGAAGAGATTCTCTCATCAGCACAGCTCTTTCGCTTAACAGATCCATTCTACTATCCACAGCCATGGCAAATCCAAAACCGAAGAAGATACTTTGCTAGTCGCCTTCGATAATTGGAGTTGAAGGGAAAGAGCGACGACGAAACACGACTCGGTTTGGTAGTGTCAGAGCCGGTACAACTCAGCTAAGCTTTTTCCCTTAAACCAGCAAAGCAACATTTTTAATTTCTTTAACCAATTTTGACATCTGTTTTTTCTTTAAAAAAAGTATTTTATACCAAAAAGTGATAATTAAACTTCAACAAAAGAATTGTCTTTCCCTTGAAGCCTTTGACAATTCTATCTTTTCCTTTTAAATTTATGAGTAAATTTTTTTTTAACAGCAACAGCATTTTTATATCATTTTCCTTCTTCTAATTTTCAGTCTACATTCATATAATTATAAACATAATGTAATTTTCATAAGAAATTCCATGTTTCTGGTGATATTTTGTTACATTCCGACACAATATGTATAAGCATGAAGTAGCATCGAACGGGCATATCATAAAGCAGCCATAGCCCACAAATTAAAAGGCTATGTCCCAACTAAGCCCACACTACTGCCAATTTGTCTTGACACAAAAACTGGCGTGCAAGAAAAAAGGCAATTAATAATGATATAATTTGTATTACTAGTGCCAAATTTTGATAACCAAACTTAGCCGAACAAAATCTTAGAAAATTAAAATTAAAACTAGATTCATATCCACGCCATACAGGAGAAAATTTTTCGCAAATTATATTTTATTAGTAAATATAAATATTAATTTTATATTTTATTTAAAATTACTTTTAACATTAATTTTTGTATATACAAATTAAGAAAAGAAAAATAATTATTTATTACGAATTTAATAATATTTTTTTGTTAGTTTAATAAAATATATTAATTATATAACCAAATTAATAATAATGATATACTTGTAATTATTCTAATAAGTTAAACTCATTTATATATTTATTTGAAATTTACTTTAGTAATAACACGTCAGCATGTTATTTCTGTTAATAACAAGTCAGAGTAAAATTATTTTATTAAAATATTTCTCAAATAATGTATTAGGGATTATGGTAGTAACTAAAATCTATTTATCTTTATTTGAAATTATTTATAAATTAACATATAAAAAATTTTAAAAAATAAAAAGTATTGTTTTTGCAAATGTAATAATATTTTTTTGGTTAGTTGAATAAATTATATTTATTTTATAACTAAATTAATATCAGTGACATAATTATTCTAGTAAGTTAAACTCTTTTATATATTTAAGCTGAAATTTCTTTGCTATTGACGAGTCAGTATGATATTTTTGTCATTAATACGTCAGACTAAAATTACTTTGTTAAAAAATTTCTGAAGTAATATATTAGAAATTATATATTTGAGCAAAAAATTATATATTGAATCGCAGCCGCGATTTTAAAGCGTTACACATAGGACTTGAACAAAACAGGACGTTCGTGTGAAGCAAAGTGTCGGAGAGAAAGCAAAGAACAAACGTGACAATCAGGTGACTTGTCTTCTTCAAAATCTCTCATACGCATTCTCCTCTCTTTCTCCGTAAAGAATAAATCTCAAATTTCTTCATCACATTTCTTTTAATTTAAATTTGTTTGCATCATTCGGGCAGAAAAAAGTTCTCTCTTTTCTTCTATTGCTACTTACAAAGTATAGATGTAATTATCAGCGAGAAACATCATCATCATTCTCATTACTGACAGCTAAATAGATTCGTATTTTACAATAAAAACTGCCTTTTCTAGTGTTGGTCAAGCAGGATTTGATTTGATCTCTCGTTGGTTTTCTTCTTTAACTTTTCTAGAATCACAGATCGTGAAACAGTTGAGGGTATCTGAATTAGAGATTAAGCAAATTTGGGATTTTTTTAGAAATGGGATCTTCGTCTGGGCAAAGTGGATACGATCTGTCGTTTAAGATCCTGTTGATCGGAGATTCTGGTGTTGGTAAAAGCAGTTTGCTTGTGAGCTTCATTTCCAGCTCCGTTGAGGATCTTGCTCCTACTATAGGTAAGTAGTTTCTCAACTTGTTTTCTCCTTAATTCCAGGAACAAATCGACCGAGAAAAGATGTTAGGCTTATGCTTTAAGAGCAAAAAGAGTTATTGAAATTGCGAGTGAAGCTAAGTCATGTCTTTCACTCTTTTGTGTGTTGTTGATCAAACAGTTCTATCTGATTTGTGTGGGAAAGGTCATATATCTTTGATCGTATTCCCATTGAAACAATCTTGGTTTCCTGATGATTCAGTTTTTAGTAACACCAAATTGGATAATTTCTGTCTGAAGAATAATCTGTCTGGTAGTCTAGAAGTCTGGTCATGGTTTGTTTTAAAGCAAATCTGTTTTGTCGGTTCCAATTTGTATAACATTGTTGATTGAACTTAGTTATTATTACTCATAGGTGTTGATTTCAAGATCAAACAATTGACAATAGGAGGCAAAAGATTGAAACTCACAATCTGGGACACAGGTGCTTCTTTAGTGAGATTAAAAGAAGTTTATGTTCATAAGGAAAAAACAAAGGTTCTTATAATATTTTTCGTTGTAGCTGGACAGGAACGGTTTAGGACACTGACAAGCTCTTACTACAGAGGCGCCCAAGGAATCATTCTCGGTAATATACTAATATCCATCATCAGTCAATGACAGGGGACTAACAAATATCTGTCTGTAAACTGCTTAGTTATTGTTTCTTGTTGTATGCAGTTTATGATGTGACAAAAAGGGAAACATTTACAAACTTGGTAGATGTGTGGGGTAAAGAGATTGAGCTTTATTCCACCAACCAAGAATGTGTTAGGATGCTCGTTGGGAACAAAGTCGATAGAGTGAGTTGCAATCGAAATTACACATGTTGCTCTCAAAGCCTGTGTTGGTCATCGATAGTTGTCTTGTCTTGATGAACATATGATTACAGGAATCTGATAGAGGAGTTAGCAGAGAAGAAGGGATTGCTCTAGCGAAAGAACTCAACTGCATGTTTCTTGAATGCAGTGCTCGAACTCGACAAAATGTGGAACAGTGTTTCGAAGAGCTGGCTTTGAAGGTAAGATCATCAATTAGTAAAAAGCTAATTCGATAATAGGGATTTATATATAACAGAGAATGATTTTCATGAAACAGATAATGGAGGTACCTAGTCTTTTGGAAGAAGGATCAAGTGCTGTGAAGAGGAGCATCTTGAAGCAGAAACCAGAACACCATAATAGTCCTCAAGCAGGATGTTGCAGCTCGTGAGGCTGTGGATTTCACATATAAAACCTCAATCTTTCTTTTGTGTATGACAAGCTGAATTTGATTCTTCTCTCTGCGGTTACCTCTTTTGTGTGTAGAGTGTAATGTTAGCTTCTCTGTAAATTTGTGGATTCCTTGTGTTATACTTTTGCTTCTGAAATGAGATTTGTAATAACATCAAAATATAATCAACCCCCCATCCCAGATTTTCTTCAAATCCATGGCTCAAACTTTAGGGTCCACTAGAACACTACTCAAAGTGAAGAAGATAATCCTTATTTGAACTGTGATGTCAAGAGTTTATGCACGCTACAACACTTGATTTTCATAAATTCGAAGTCTTTAACGTAGTTTCTTGACCAATATAGTCTTCCATATCAGGAAGATCAATGTACGAAATCATGGAGAACAAATTAGACATAAAGATCACAAGTCACAACCATCAATGAGACCTCCTACAAATTCTAGGTAACAACATGGGAAGGATCTCCGATTTGAGACGTAAGAGATGAAAAGGATGGCAAGAGTGCACGCGAAAAAGGGCGATCATACTCCTAAACGTAACTACAGCAAGCTGACTTCTCAGTTGTAGAAGAAGATGAAGCAGTATCTTGTTTAGTAATCTTGATTCCTTGAGGCTGAAAAGCAACAAGAAAAAAAAAATTTCTATTTTCATCAGCTATGGTGTCGGTCTAATAATATGAAGAGTGAGTATTAGTAGTAGATTCTCGTGTTCTTACCTCTGCCTTTGTATCTGTCTCTGTCAATCTTTGTTTTATGTCTTTTGCGATAGAAAGGAAAACCGACTCCACATTGAGGTTTGTTTTTGCACTCTGTAACAATTCCAACCACATTGGTAATCTTAAGAACATGTGGATATATTAATGACAGACACGTTATGTGTTTTTTATCCAGCTCACCGTCTCAAAGAATTTCATTCCATATTCATCAGCCAAAGCTTGGCCTTTTGCTGTTGGGATAGCCTGAAGAAGATCATGCATCAGTATACTAAAACTTTAGTCTCAAAATCCGATTATATGAAAATGTCATTTCAAAAATTGACTTGATAAGATAGCAGGACACAGAAAATCCAGAGACATACTGTTGAAAGACGACTCATCGGTTACATCGTAGACAAGCAGTATACCCATCGCTCCCCTATAATATGCTGCATGAAAATGAAAATGGATCAACATGCTTTAAAGAAAGTGTCAAAGCAGATGAATCCTCTTTTACTTCTTGAAGTATGGAAACACACAAGTTATCAAAACAAGACTCAGTCAGATATAAGAATCTACGAAAAAAATAACTTTAAATCCCAAAAACAAAACAAAAGACTAATATTTTACCGGTAGTTATAGTTCTAAAACGTTCTTGACCAGCTGTGTCCCATATCTGCAATTTGATACGCTTCCCATCAAGCTCAACAGTTCTTATCTTGAAGTCAATTCTGGATAACGAAGTAGCAATACACAAGCTTTAGACGGAAAAAAATTACATTTTTAGACAAATCTAAAGAAAACAGTCATATTGCAGGAGTACATACCCAATTGTAGTAATGAAACTTGTAGTGAAAGTATCGTCAGAGAAACGCAGTAACAAGCAACTTTTCCCCACACCTGAACATATATACACAAAAAGCTAAAGCAAGGAATTAACACAAAAACGATGAACTAACATAACTCTGTAACTAATTTTGTCAGCGATTTTCCCAATTTTTCTTTTTTCAGTTACACGAGATTTGTTCTAGTAGTAGTAGTATTAGCACAAACAGATCAGAATCATAAAACCCTAATTAAGATATAAAACAGCCACGAAAATGTTTTCAGAAACCAAAAAAGAAAAGAAATCGAGCACTTGTGAGATTTTCAATTGCTAATTTATCCCGTAAGAAGAACACAGAAGCCTACCGCTATCGCCGATGAGAAGGAGCTTGATGAGGTAATCATAGTCTGAACGAGCTCTTGCCGGCGCAACTGCCATCAAAGAAGACGAAATAAACTCACAAACTAATCCTTTTGCTTCTCAGCCAAAGCTAAACAGAGCACTGCTTTTTTCAGACGGAGACTGAAAATTTGCTGGAGACAGCAAAAAAGGAAAAAAAGCTAATGGAATGCTTCCAATGTCGCTGAAGAAAACAAGTTGATAGCTGCTGAAAGTCATTTTGTTGGATATTTTTTTATTAGTAAAAGACCCGAAACTTTTAATATTTTAATTAACCCCATTACTAATATCCGATTAAGAGCATAATTGAGTTATTAATGAAAAAGGAAATAACTTGATTTTTTATCGTCAGAATAAACCGTAGATCAAAACAAATTATAAGAAAATTAATAAAAATCTCAATTCTTTTATTTTTCAAATTTAAGTCTAATTTAGCTAGACAAGTTAATTAAACCAAACGAATTTAGATCTATTTAAAAACCGGGTTAGACAAATTTAAATCTATCCAAAACCGGTTTGAACATCATGATTACAATTCTTTAGACAGTGAAAATTCCAATATGGATGAACACAAGTTTGCTCATACCGAAAACCGAATGGTTTAATGGTCAAAATCTAAATAGCTATACTAAAAAACATTTGGGGTGATTTCATGACATTTAGGAAAGTTCAGGGATCTGTTAACGGAAAGAAAAAAGCGTAGATTTGCTGTGATCAAGTGCGGTCGGTGTAGTATACAATAGCAGAATAATAGAGTTTATGGTGAGCTGTCAAGTACTTAGTGGGTGGAAACAGTTGCTTTGCTGTATAAAAATGTCGTACCGTAGCGTAATCCAGCAAAGTATCCAATCATGCCAGAGTCTCTGTTTACACGTGGCATAATACACAGTCAAAAATATATATATATATATATTAACTGAAAATCATTTTAATAAAATAACTTTATGTTTACGTATAATTTACAAGTGTGTCATGCTGATATGTCACATTATTAGAGCATTTGAGCATTTAAGAAAAATATTATCTAAGACATCATTTACTAGAGTATTTACGAAAATTACCATTATACAGTATATTATATATAAATCCCTAATATTTCGACATACAATGTATTGTGTAATAAAATATAAATAAAATATAAAACAAAATATAAATTTTGAAAAATTAGTCAAACAAAATATAAAACAAAAATTTAGTTTAATTGAATATTTATCATATGTATACTTTTATCTAAAATAGATACAATTTAAATATATTTGTATAATCCGATTTTATTATCTATTTCATTTTCGTAATCAATATTAAAAAATTAAAAAAAAAATATTTTAAATATAAGATAAATTATATATAATTTAAATTAACAAAATAATTAATTAATTATTATTTATAAATATTTTTTCTACGCAGAGCATGAGTCAAAATCTAGTACATTATTATATTTAAAATTTAACAAAGACAATCTCCAATTTTATTTACATACCTTTTAATAATCCATTATCGAGTTATACATACACATAACCTTACGAATTCAAAACATTGAATTTGTCATCAATATCACATTATTTATTTTATTTGATCCCAAACTTTAATCGTCGTCATTTACATGGGTTTGATGTTTAAATTTGTCTTATTACAGATATAGATAAATATATAAATGTATTCAATTAAAAAATGCGAAAGGACAACCACTAGATTAGTTAAAAAGTAGTCTCACCGACGTTTCCTGAAATATTAATTAAGTTTAGTCTATTTTAACATTTCCAAATGTTGAATTGCATTTTTATGAATAATATTTATAAGGTATCATGTGTTTCTTCTAGTGATTGAATTTTTGTTCATTCTTAGTCGAAGTTAGGGAGAAAAGGATCAAATAACATCGACTACGTTGGACATTCTAAATTCGATTTAAATCCGATATTTAACAATTATTACTCTAGAATTCGTATTTTGATTTATTAAAGTTAAAACTAAGTGTAATGAAATGATAAATCTATAATATATTAATTGGGAATCATTTTAATAAATTAACTTTATGTTGACGTGTGATTTACAAGTGTGACACGCTGATGTGTCACATTATTAGAGTATTTTAAAATAAATATTACGTAAGATATAATTTATTAGAATATTTACGAAAATTGTCAGTATACAATATATTATATGTAAATTTCGACATACAATGTATTTTTCATAAAATATAAATATAATATAAAACAAAATATAAATTTTGAAAAATTAGTCAAACAAAATATAAAACAAAAGTTTAGTTTAATTTAATATTTATCATATGTATAATTTTATCTAAAATAGATACAATTTAAATTTATTTGTATAATCCGATTTTATAATCTATTTTATTTTCGTAATCAATATTAAAAAGTTTTTAAAAAATTATTTTAAATATGAGATAAATTATATATATATATATAATTTAAATTAACAAAATAAATAATTAATTATTATGTGTAAAATATTTTGATCAAAATCTAGTGTATTAATTATTTAGGAAAACCGAGCAGCCTTGTGCTTTGAAAGGGGTTAGTGGCGGCTAACAAACGAAGTGACTTTAACCGAAAGTCATCGTCACTTGCTTCTTCCACTCTCCAAGGAACATCCTTCAGCATCTTTAATCATTCTCCCAAAGTTAAGTATTACATTTGTTTATATTATTCGATTATGATTATTGAAGTTGTGCTAACTTATGGAGCAATGAAAGAATGAAATAGTTTGAAGTTAATTCAATCAATGTCAACTTACAAGAATCAATAGAGAGGAGGGTTAATGAATAATGATTAACTAGTTGATATTAGTGATGACAATCAATTAAAGAAGTCGACGTTGTCGCGAAGCTAAGAAGAATTTGATCTTTGGATGCAAACAGGAATTTAGATTCATCTTCTGGCGTTGCTGGAAGATTCAAATCTAATTCGAGAAAGTTTTTGGTACGTATAGATTCATCATGATGGCTTGATGATACGACTGTTTTGATTGTCGAAGTATCGTTTGCGTTTGTTAAGCCTCTATGTCTCCTCATGTGACCTCCTAAGGCTTGTCCTGAAGAAAACTCAGCCTTGCAGATCCAACATTCATGTGTCTTATCCAGGTTCTTGCTACCATCACTGCTCGTTACCTGCAGAGAAAGAAAGCTTCCTACAGCTTTAGATTCCACCTTTTCAATCGCAGACGAAGATTTCTTCTCATCGCATTTGAAAACACTTGCTCCATGTTTAGTCTTCTTGTGGCTAGCTCTATGCCCTCCTAGTGCTTGAAACGAATGGAAGCTTTTATCACACGTTTTGCACTGGTAAACACCGTCTAGCAGAGTAGCCACCGGTTGCTTGTTGCTCAAGAAACCCATTTTCTGCATCCAGAACTGATCGCTACTACCATTTGCTTTATGTCCTTGCGACAACAACATCAAACAATTAGCCATGTCTTCGTCTTCAACCGTGGCTTCAAATTCGCCAATTTTTTCTTCTCTTGTCTCCAGTGATGATTGTTCACTACCGGAAACTGCTGCAGCGTTTATAAGAGGAGACACAGAACGCTGACGTTTGGTGCGTTTACCCTTGAGGAGGAGAACAATACGAGCGTTGTCTCCACTCTCCTCATGAGCACTTGTCATGATTGATCTCTTTTTGGCTCAAGAACACAAGAGAGAGAGAGATAGGTTTATGTATTTATGGAGAGAACTATCAAAGAGTGTTTGGTAGGTTTGGTTTGTATGTCTCAATGTCTGAGTATCTATAACTTGTGATTGTATTTTTTTATACACACAGAAGTATTCTTTGTATATATGTAATGAATGGTAAGAGAAAGGATGAGAAAAAAGGCAAACTCCAATTAACTTTTGGTGAAGTATTCCTTTCTGGAAATTTTGGTTTGCAAGCCTGTAACCACTTGTTTTTTTCTCTCTTTTTAATTATTATATTATATTATTTTTGTAGAGTGTCTGTCATTCTACAATCCAATGCACTTTAAAACAAATATAAACTGCAAATTTCATGCATGAATTATGTATTCTAAATATATAATGGAATCTTAAAAATGTTTTTTTTCCTATTCCAAATTATGTTTAACGGTTTTAGTCAACCAAAAATATGAAATGTAAGATATTAAAGTGCAGAATTAACTTGAAATTACGTCATTTTGATTTTGTTTCTTAATAGTAGTAATCATAGTGGATTTATATACACTGAACTTAATTTGCTGATTAATTAATGAATTTGGAAAGTAAAAGGCAATAGAATTTTGGGGACGAGCAGTTCATGTGCAGTTGAGCCAACTCACAATTACACAACACACAATAATGAATCATGATCTTAGACTCTTAGTTATAATAATGATATTAGGTATATCAAATTCTCCATATCCAATTAAATATATAATATCACTTCCTATGTTTGCGCCTCTTAATTTGTAAGATAGATTCATTTTTATTTTGGTCATCCAATTATTTTATCAGCCCATTATTAATCTCGTCATTAGCTAATAATATGTAATTAGATTCATATCCACGTCATTCGTGCGGAAAAATATTCGTAAATTATAATTTATTAGTAAATATAAATTAAATATTTAACTTTTATTTAAAATTATTTTTAACATTAATTTTTATATATACAAATTAAGAAAAGAAAAATATTATTTTTTTACGAATTTAATAGTATTTTTTTGTTAGTTTAATAAAATATATTAATTCTCTAACCAAATTAATGACAATGATATAATTGTAATTATTCTAATAAGTTAAACTCATTTATATATTTATTTGAAATTTACTCTAATGATGACACGTCAGCATGATTTCTGTTAATAACACGTTAGAATAAGGTTGTTTTTTAAAAATATTTATCAAATAACATACTATAGATTACGATAATAATTTAAATATATTTATATTTATTTAAAATTATTTATAAATTAACGTATAAAATTTTTTGAAAAATAAAAATTATTGTTTTTGTAAAATGTAATATTATTTTTTGGTTAGTTGAATAAATTATATTTATTTTCTAACAAATTTAATATCAATATCATGTATTGTAATTATTTTGGTAACTTAAATTCTTTTATATATTTAAGTTGAAATTCGTTGTGATGGTGACACGTTATCATGATATTTTTATTATTAATACGTCAGGATAAAATTATTTTATTAAAAACATTATCTAATAATATATTAGGAATCGGCGAAGTAACCTCCCTTATCGTATATTAAAAATTATATATATATATATATATTAAAAATGTAGTTATAACGTATAAGTCATACGTTATATGATATAAATGCCAAAAATTCGGTGGCACCAATATTTGAAATTCAGAATAACTTGTATTCATTTACATATTTAATGTCAAGTGGTTATCATTAGACTTTGATGATGAAATCAAACAACTGTAGTAGTCATAATAAATTTCAAATTTTAGCTTTCAAGAGAAAATCTTTTATCTATAAAACCTTTTTTCATTCAAATCTGTAATCAAAATTCTTCACAAGAAAACTTTATTTTAAAATAAGGTGTTTCTAACGTCTAATGCACAAAACTAATAATACTACAATTTACGAGAGAACATAAAGCATTTTAGAAAGAAACAGAAAAAAGAGAAGTAAAACTTATCAGAAATGATCTGTTACACAGCATTTTTCAATTGAAAATTACGATCAACCTTGGAAGAACATTATTATTACACCAAGTAATGTCATCTTAAGCTTCTTCTCTTAATCCAAAACATATCCACAAAATATCAAAAGCTTTATTAGATAAGGACTTAGCTTCAATCCTGTTTAACCCCATCAGTCTCCTCTGCAACGACAGGTTTAGCTATTGTCTCTGTACCTTCAATTCCAGTGTCCCCAGATACCTTTAAAAGAACAAAAACTGTTATACAAAGATGCAAACACAACCACTTGTAAGAGCTAAAACTCAAAATTAGATAAAAAGGTGGAAATTTTCAGAGATATTAATGTTAAGTTCACGGAAGCTAATGGGGATTACGGCATATTGTTGAACTGAAGCATCGATGCTACATGTCATCAACTAAACTGCTTCAACTAAGAAAAAAACGTCAATCAAATGATTCAATGTTTTCATTTACATTGGTGGCAGTGTCGTTTTTAGCAATTGGCTTGAAAGAACAAACTGGAGGAGCTCTTGCCGGTTTCCTGTACTCCCATCCGAGCCATGCATACACTTTGGCCTATGTTTTAAGCATTAACATACAAAACTCAAGAGTCAACAAATGACTAAAATACAAAAAATGTAATATCTAACACACTGAAAACTACCAGCTAGATTCACTAAAGCATGACTTGTTTTTCTAAAGCAACAGTAGGATATCATATTAACTAACACAAAACCCGCATTTAGGAGCAATGATATAGCGATGAAACACTAACTAAACGTTTCAAACAGCTTCAGTTTTCCAAGAGAAACCTTATCTTTGGCTTTTACAAACACAGATTATGATCATGTGTTCCTGCTGACCCTCAACATCATCTTCACCAATTCCCATTATCTTCTTCCCTTTTATAATCTCCAATTTAGATTTCCTTTTCTAATAAAGCTATCTCTACCGTCCCAAAATTCGAAATTATGGGTCCTGACTTTGACTCATCCATCAATGTTATCATTATTCCTATCAAAATTCCGAGGAAAAAATAGTACTTTTAAGATTATTAAGAAATAACGATCCAATTACCATGAAGTAATCGATAATCCGAGGCAGTAAATTGACGAGTGGGACGAGGAAAAGCGGCACCAAACACATAATGCAAACCTGTGGAATTCAGAATTTCATAGATTCAAACAATCCGAAAAGTATAACGATAAACGAAAACCAGATAAAAAAAAAAACGAGTCGAACAGATCTTTACCATATTGAAATTAGGTCTGGACTCAATCGCGAATTTGGAGAAAAGAAAATGCTTTCACTCATCTAAAAGAACCTTTCCTTCCCTAAAGTTAAATTAACCCAATATTAAAAACAAACATAAATATTATTAACCAAAGCGCGGGGATAGCTCAGTTGGGAGAGCGTCAGACTGAAGATCTGAAGGTCGCGTGTTCGATCCACGCTCACCGCATTATTTTCTTTTCCATCTTTTTGACACGCGTCCTCATTTTGCATCTTTTGACACGCGTCCTCATCTTGCAAGATCGCGTGTTTCAAGACGTCGAAGTACGCTCACGTCAATGGCTCGTGTCTGTTCGGTTTATTAGGGACCGAATCGCCATCAAAAGGAAAACAAATGTATAACTTATCGCTGTATTAATTACAATGTGAAATTCCGAAAGATTTGCTTAAAAACTAAAATTGTTTACATTTATCATGTTCGAGGGATCAAAATTGGTTTTTGTTGTAGAGGAAACATATTTAAACTAAAAAAATTGGTGTTTGCTGATGAGCAAATATATATAAACACCTGGAAGTGCTAGTAAAGTTGTTATGACTATTATCATTAATCTTCTAATGCAAGTAATTGTTTAATTTAAGATGTAGTACTTTTCGTAATTAGATTTTGATTCATCGTAGGATTTCTGAAATGGGAGACAAAAAAAACATAAACAAAGACGAAGTTATTTCGTGCTGGAACGATATTCAAATCTAACTCAGTGGTTTTAAACAAAAAAAAACATTTATCCGACCTGCCGGAATCGAACCAGCGACCTAAAGATTTTCTGATGGTAAACAACCAACTACAGTCTTCCGCTCTACCAACTGAGCAAAGGTCGGACTTGATGAAAGGTTGATTAAAATTGAAAGTGTATTTGACAATCGAGAATCTAATAGGATTTTCTTCCTAATTTAAAGAGGAAAGGGAATAAAAGTTTTAGAACACATTCCATATATGATTCTGCTTCCGATTGCTTCTGGAACTTTTGGGAGCGAAGGTTTTCGCTTTTAGTTCTCAGCCGTCGTCCATTCTGCTCATCGAAGACTCCAACAACCTAAGGTGTTATCTCTATATCCTTCACGATTGGCGAAACCCCCTTGGAAAATTTCTTTCCTTCTCGTTTATAATTCCACGATTTTTTTTTCGTTTTAAACGTTTTGGTAGAACAATTTTTTAGTCTTCTGAATTTTTGGGTCGATTTTTTTTTGTGACTACGATTTTAGTTAATTCCGAATGAGTTTCTTTGTGTTACGATCCCTACTGTTTGGTTTATGGGTTCTTAAAAAATGTTTTAGGGTTCTTCCCTTTAGCGAATTTATGGACTGTCTCTGATTTTTCGACTCTATTGAATTCCCAATCGTTGTTTAAAAAAAATGAGAATTTTGTAATGAATAATAGTTACTGAGAATCATAGTTGGTTTGACAATGTGTATGTTTGGGTAAACTGTTGTGATCTCGTGTGATTAAAAATGTTTTGAGTTTTCAATTTTTCTATTCTCCTGCAAGCATCAAGCTTCAGGCATTCTGAACTGTCTTTGATTCTAAATAGGGCCTTTGGAAGGTTTTTTCTGTGCATTCATTAGACAATGGAAGTTGATTATGAGTCAGCTAATGTTTCAAACCATTCAAGCAATGACAATGAGAAATCGACTGAGACGAGTTTTGTGAACCATGGTAAGCTTTACCACCCTTCACTATGTATAGTTTAGGGCTGAAATTTAGAATCGAAGATCTTTGAACACTTATGAGAAGCTGTTTGTCTAATCAGGTTAGTTGTTGTCAGATTAAGGCCAAGTTCTTATGATCACCACCTACCCTGCTCAGTTCCTTTAGTAGAATGTGAAATATAAACTCATGATCTCAGGATTCTGGTTTGCCCTTTTATCGTGCAGCCGAGATTGCGTGGCAAGAGTTGAGAAAGAAATGGGTTGGAGATCCGTCTAAAAGGACTTCAACGATGCCTGAGGAACCTGCAATAAGGTACATAAGAAAGCTTATTGCTCAGTACTTATCTTCAAGCTTCAGGTTTACAAATATTAACATTTAAAAACGCCTTTTCTTAACTATAAATCTTTTGTAGCTTCAACGCTACTTATGAAGAACTGCTTCTTTCCAACACTCCCTTTCCCAAGCCCATCCCTTTACCTGTGAGTTCCTAAAATACCTCAGAAAAATATTTGCCCTTCTTCTTAAGTTGGTTTTGTTTCGTCTCTTATAGCCTGCGTTGTCATGAACTTGGTTGCAATCTTCTTTGCGGAATTTGCAGGAAATGGTGGATTTTCTTGACGATATTTGGAACGGGGGTTGTCATTTTGAATAGCCAAAGGGTGTTCTCAAGATTCTTTGGTACAGAGAATAGTTGCAGGCTCTTATCCATTTAGGTTAACCGAAATGACTCCCAACTAGATGGAGAAAGAAACTTTAGTATTTGTTTACAAACCATAAATGTATGAATAATAGTTATGTTTAAGTTTACATGCTTCTAATAATATTTTACCATGTGAAGAGAACCGAAACATAAGCACGATAGTTGGTTGATACTCATTCAGGCTTTTCATCGAACATTTGACAGACAGATATAAGCAAATTACTGAACACTCGAAGCCGAATTTGAAACGCGACAGTCTAGAAAGATTTACGTGCGAAAGACCATTTTTAATCGATGACTACATTAAATTTATCTCATACTTCGATTTTCTCTTAAGCCCTCTCTCCCCTGATCCTCCTGGCAAGCTGAATATCTTTAGGCATGATTGTAACCCTTTTGGCGTGAATTGCACAAAGGTTAGTATCCTCGAACAGACCAACAAGGTAAGCCTCAGCTGCTTCCTGAAGGGCGGCAACGGCACTGCTCTGGAACCTCAGATCCGTCTTGAAATCTTGTGCAATCTCACGGACTAATCTCTGGAACGGAAGCTTACGGATCA
Source organism: Pugionium cornutum (assembly GCA_018901935.1). Classification (NCBI taxonomy): domain Eukaryota; kingdom Viridiplantae; phylum Streptophyta; class Magnoliopsida; order Brassicales; family Brassicaceae; genus Pugionium; species Pugionium cornutum. Next base: position 1,581 of record JAENJI010000212.1, on the reverse strand, counting down.
AAAGCTCTGTACTCTTCTGATACTTCCTGATCTCTCTCAACGCCACCGTTCCTGGACGGAATCTGTGTGGCTTCTTCACTCCTCCGGTGGCTGGGGCGGATTTCCTCGCTGCCTTCGTTGCGAGTTGCTTCCTTGGAGCTTTTCCTCCAGTAGATTTCCTAGCTGTCTGTTTGGTACGAGCCATTTGGGGAATGATTGTTTAGCTTTGTTGATTTAAGAAAGTGATGGCTCTACAGAGAGTGATGTTATGAGGCGATTTTATACTAAAACGAGAGAGGAAGTGATTTTGTTTAGTCCGTTAGATCTTTCGATTTATTAACGGCTAAGATTGTTTGTTCCCATGCGATCCGTGTCATACGTTACCAACCAATCAGAATGATTTACTTAGTGTCCAAACCATTTTTCAAGAATCAAGCTTCCTTCTTTTCAATAGTAGAGGCACGTCCATCCTTTAAAAAGCGTTTATAAGACTAGTTTTACAGAAATTATACAAATCAACTTCGAGCTCCGCCATGTTTCAAATCTCCGTCTTCACATGGGTCTTTAATATCCCTGAGAAAGGCGGCGATGTCACCGGAGTAGTCTCAGTGACGGAAGCAAGTTCGTTGTTAGACTCAGGCGTAGGAATGCTTTGTGGCTGAGAGTACAGCTGATGTTGTGGTGGTTGAAAATGAGACTGGTTGATATCTGCTGACTCCGGCAGCGCTGGACCGATGCTAGGGCCTTCGTTATGGTTTTCTGGCGCAAGATTGTGAGAAGAAACCTGGCAGTTATTGTGACCGTTGTTCAACAATGGCTGATGGCAAAATTTCATCGTCTTGAGGACAAAATTGTCGTCGTGGAGCTCGAATGGAGTGCTGCAAATACCGAAAAGAGTTGTCCGTAATCGTTTTTATATAGGAAATTTGACTGAAAAGGGATCAAATCTGGTGTTTTAGTTTTACCTATTGAAATCAAAATGCACGAGCTGCATATCTTCTGATATTTCCACTTCTACTGTTGCGTGAGGACGAGTCTGGTAAAGAAAAACAACAATGATGGAGCAAAAACGCATTTTTTTCATTGATTTGCCTGCTCTGGAGTTTGCTTGTGGACAGAGAACAAGGATTATAAGAAGCTGTGACGAAGTTTACCTGGACAAGGATAAATGGAAGAGCAACTCCGCCACTAGGAGCATTTCCCGAGCTATACAAGTGTTCGTTTCTTTTAATCAGATTCTGAAGGCCTACATACTTTCAGACACACAGAGAAGGGAAAAAGGACCCATGTAAGAATCTACGATAAAAGTAACGGGAAAATCAAACAGATAAGCCAAGAGAAATATGCAGTTCATTACTTGTTCTTCTAGTTCCTGGGAATATGCAGTTTTCTTTTCAATCCTGTTCCTAAGTGAGTGTCGTTCCGCCTGCAAAATAAAACTCAAACTCATGAACAAATTTCTAGACAGAGCTTTGCAATAAGGGCAAGCACAGAAAGTTGGTTGAAAACCTTTAATTCTTCAATGTCGCTTAAGCTTGTCCGAGGAAGACCTCTCCATTGAATCTCTTTTTTATCTTTGGATATTATATCCATAGCCATGAG
>JAENJI010000211.1:25000-95057 GCA_018901935.1 Pugionium cornutum | reverse complement strand
CTTCCAAGTTCTTATGGGCCAGGAGAGAGCCCAATAGAAGGTAAATTCTAATGAGTATTTAACGAATATAAATACATCACAAAATTAGGTTTTCTAGTAGCACTTAGAAAGAAAAACGCCTAGAGAGCTCTAAGAGAGAGAATTCGTGAGCAGAGAGAGAAGAGAGAGATTTACAATAGGTTTGGTTGTATTGTAATTCTTCTAAGTCTATTTTTCTCTAAAATTGCTTCATTGTAAAAGGGTTCATCAGATTTACAGTGAAGTTTGTAAGAGACAGATCCTACCCGAGAAGTACTTTAAGTGGGAACTCGGTAATCAAATTTTGTGTCTTTATTTATAAACAATCCAAAACCAACACCAAAAACAATCAGAAAAAATCTTAAAATCCTAACAATAGTGGAGTGATTCCAAAAAAGAACATTAGGGTTTTTTTATATTGGCCCACGAGAGCGTTAAGAGAGGCGTGACAAGAAGGTTCTTCTTCTGTATACTTTGTCTTTGGAATTGCAGTGGAGTCAGACTCCACATTTCTGGGATGGACGTAGAAGTGGTACAACCACTTGACGACTTGCTCCTCCCTATTCATAGAATTAATTTGATGATTAATTATGGCTCGTGTGTGAATTCTAGAGATATAATGAGCGGATAAATGATCTATGTGTATAAATTATATTTGAAGGATCTTCTAAACTTGGGACTTTTTAATTAACATTTGCACAAATCTACTTGTGGGCTTCATCATTTAATCCACCATTTAACTGACTGAGTCTTATGGACATGAAAACATAAATGTTGGGAAAACAAAATATGAACATTGATGAGAAATTTACACAAATATTCGTAATTTTATGCATTAATATCGACTGTTGGTACTTATTTATATCAAAGTTAAGCTAAAATAAGTGAAAGATAAACTATGGTCCCCAAAAAATTACATAACAACTGACAATGTGGTTCCCCTCTCCTTTGGTTATGCCTCCATTCTTGGTCCTAAGATTTTCAGTTATTGTTTTGTCTTACACGCACCACTTAAATCCATTAATATATATGTCGAACCATCTAAATCCATTAATATATATGTCGAACCATCTAAATCCATTAATATATATGTCGAACCATCTAAATCCATTAATATATATGTCGAACCATCTAAATCCATTAATATATATGTCGAACCATCTAAATCCATTAATATATGTTTGGAAATTAATATGCAAAAGGATTGTCAAGAGCTAGTGGCAAGTCCATAGCAATGTATGTATGCAGTAACCTGTAAGAGTATAGGGTGAGGCCAAAGCTACGTACCTTTGAAAGCTAAGAATCAACAAAGAGAGATAAGTGGATCATCTCTATATGACCATTAAAAGCCAAAACAAAAAAGAATTTTTAAAACTAAGTCTCATTATCCTCATCTATGGTGTAGTCTTCTTTCTCTCTTTACCTCCATTCTTTTTATTAACTTGCACTTCTACACACAATCTCTCTATCTCTCATCTTCAATTGCTATTCAACAAATTGTTGAGGTGTAACAGTGTCGTCAGAGCCGGATCTGGGTCCAATCAAAGCAAATCCGTGTTTCCGGCCTTCAATATTAATACAAAAAAATCAGCTTTTATTCCAAAAATACTATTATCACAATAGTAAATAAAAATAAACTATTTTTTGAATTTTTCGGTTCGAATCCTTATAACAACATATTTTTAAAAAAAATTAAAACGGCCCATTTTTTTGTAGTATAAAACGGTCTAATATTTTTTTTTCTTGTGGCCCTGTTAAATTCAGGACTAGCTCTGAGTGTCGTCACATAGTGAGAGAGAGAAAGAGGAAAGCAATCTTTTTGTATGTTTAGGATTTGTATAGATTGATGATAATGAGATTTATAAATTATTACATATACGATTTCATAAAATTATGTGTTTAATTAGAATCCTTTCATAGAGAAGAATCTTCGTATGAAGATATTGGACGGGTCGGCCTGTTGTGACCCAGTAACAAAAAAATAAAATAGATGTATTGATTTTTTTGGAGCTAAATTTTACTTGTCACATATAAGACCGTATAAAAAAAATTAAAAACTTTAACATACATGAAAACTTAAAAGTTAATAAATTTTTATTTTTACTTCAAAATTAACTTTCGACACGCCCGGTGGGACTCGAACCCACAATCGTTTGATTAGAAGTCAAACGCCTTATCCATTAGGCCACGGGCGCTTTTGTTAGTATTTAAACAGAAGATTATTTTACCTAAACAACTAATATTTCAAAGACTCTTTTTTCTTTTCTTATATTTAGTTGTTAATGTTTGTGTCAAACATTTTTGTTTCTTGACGTAAGCTTTTCGTTTTCAGACCTTACAGCTACACTTTGGCCATCTTTTTACAGTTTATACAAAGTAGGAAATTGGAGATATTGAAATGTATTTCGCCAAAAGTTAATGTAGACAGGCCAATAATACTTGAATAGTTTATTGGCCATGATGCGGATGTCGAGGCACAATTATGACAACAGGTTCAGGATGTGACTGAAGAAGCATGTTGTAAGCTCCTAAAACGATTGCATACAACACGTTGATCATCAAGTTCATGCAGATACATAAGAAACAGAAGTTTCATACAAAAAAGAAGTTGCATACATTCAAAATCAACACCAACTGAGAATTCGTTCTTTATCACTTCACTGCCACCAAATTGCAAAGAGAAAACCTTAAAATTTTCAAACTTTAGCTTTATACACATTGAGTCCTTCTAGTGAGGCCGTAAGCCCATTGTATTATTAAGTTATTGTTGAGTCCAATACCCTTTTAAAATGCAGAGTATAATGAACAAATAAATTTTAACTAGATTTTGACTCATGTACTACGTGAGAAAAAATATTTACAAATAATAATTAATTATTTATTTTATTAATTTAAATCAGATATATATATATATATAATTTGTTTCATATTTAAAATAATTTTTTAATATTGATTACGAAAATGAAATAGATAATAAAATCGGATTATACAAATAGATTTAAATTGTATTTATTTTGGATAAAATTATACATATGATAGATATTCAATTAAACTAAACTTTTGTTTTATATTTTGTTTGACTAATTTTTCAAAATTTATATTTTATTTTATAGAATATTTATATTTTATGACAAAATACATTGTATATCGAAATATTAGTGATTTACATATAATATATTGTATAATGGCAATTTTCATAAATATTCTAGTAAATTATGTCTTAAGTAATATTTATCTTAAAATTATCTAATAGTGTGACACATCAGCGTGACACACTTGTAAATCACACGTCAACATAAAATTACTTTGTTAAAATTATTCTCAATTAATATATTATAGATATTTTAAAGAAAAAACAGAGACAACACTGCAACAGTAATAATTCAAAAATAAATAATGGAAACAAATGTTGAAGGAAAATACTCTTTTGCTTTTTCTCACTGAGTAAGAATACTGATTTAACAAACAAAAATGATTCAGTGCAAAAATGTGACGGAATAACTTTGATAGCAAGTTTAGGTTTCCACGTGCCATGTCTCTTGCCGGTGAGCTTTATCTTTCGTTTAAGATGTATTTCCAATTTCTACATTCTTCAAATTAACTTTGTATATATCTTCCAAATCACAAATCCACTTAAGCTTTAAGTATACTAAACCCACGCCACAAAAAATTATTCACAAATTATATTTTATTAGTAAATATAAATTAAATATTTATATAATTTGTATATACAAATTAAGAAAAAAAATAATTATTTTTTATGAATTTAATAGTATTTTTTTGTTAATATAATAAATATATTAATTTTTTTTACCAAATTAATAACAATGATATAATTTTAATTATTCTAATAAGTTAATATCATTTATATATTTATTTGGAATTTATTACAGGTCACCATGGTATTTCTGTTAATAACACGTTAGAGAAAAGTTATTTTATTAAAACATTTCTCAAATAATATATTATGGATTATGGTAGTAACTTAGATTTATTTATATTTATTTAAAATTATTTATAAATTAACGTATAAAAAATTTAAGAAATAAAAATTATTGTTTATGCAAATGTAATAGTATTTTGGGTTATTTGAATAAATTATATTTATTTTCTAACCAAATTAATATCAGTGGCATGTATTGTAATTATTTTAGTAACTTAAATCATTTAATATATTTAATCTGAAACTCGTTGTGATGTTCACACGTCAGCATAACATTTTTGTTATTAACACGTTACGATAAAGTTACTTTGTTAAAAAATTTCTCAAATAATATATTAAAGATTATATAATCATGACATATTTTCTAAATTCTATAATTTATTGAATTATATTATACTATATACGTTTATAGTTCTTCACGTGACTAATCATACCAACAACAAAACATTAACAATATGACCAATTCCGTCGTTAAATTATGAAAAACAACTAATCCAACTCCTATAAGTCACCAACTTTGATTATACTGTCAGAACCAAATTATTAATATATTACAAATTTTTAATATACTGTCAAAGATACCTATAGTATTTTTCATATGATAATTAATATATGATAATTCACCTAAAAGTTAGATATAAAAAGAAAATGTCTTGACCTAGGAACTTTCCCAATACATATATATATATAAAATCAATATCAGAATGAAACATATAGAAGTAGGTGAAAAATAGAGTGATGAAGACTTTGTGTTGAAGACTAAGGTGTGGTGTCTACTTCGCCATTTTATACATCAATTGTTCGGTGGTTCATAGAAGTTAGAACTTAACCATATCCAATGATAGCTTCTCCCATTTCTTTATACTTTTATGTTGAAATCTATGAAAAGAAGATTTTAGCCTAAGTTCTTCTAATTAATTTCACTCGAAATCAATTCTTCTATTCTATAATAAAATTAATTGACTAAATTATATGATATAAATCGATGACAAAAACATATTAATAAAACAAAGATATATGATGTTTAATATGAACTATATATGGACATTGGATCTCACCGGTTGTAGTTTTTCTAGTTTCTAAATTATGTTTTCTACAACAAAAATTGATTAATGAGCAATTGATTAAAATAACATTTTTTATGTTTTTATTCTAAATATAGTATTAATTATTTAAAATTTCAAGATAGCACAAATTTAATATTAAAATAACTAATTTTCTTTCTAATAAAATTTTTTTAACCATAAATTATAAAAAATAAATCCAAACATTATAATTTAATTTATATATAGTTTATTTGAAATAGATAATTATTTTTACATAATAATTTGTGTTATTTAAGGAATTTTAATTTTAATATGTTAAATTTGGAAGATAAACTTAAAAAGTTATTATTTTAGGGTATTATTCTTGATTAATTCTTTTCATGATTTTTATATTTATTATAGCTAAAGTAAATATACCATTTTATTCCTTTCAAAGACTAAAATGTTTGTAAATTTTTTATTTTGAAAATGAATATTCTATGAGTGCGGATCCCTACATGTAATATAATATATTAATTACGATTATAGAACAATATCATTACAAAAAAAGGGACATCATTGAGATTTTGAAACCAATTGAGCTGAATTTACCACTTCTAGTCCATTCGACTTGTAAGTGCTAGCTATATATATATATATGTATAAAAATGGAAAAGAAAACTGCAGATTCAAAATCATTGAAAATGATAAAAGGTGAAAAGATTATTGACAAATATGAGTGAAATAAGCAAAGTCCAATTGCAAGAACCCATGTGGTATTTGGTCTTTTAGCATTATGTTTACTTACATGACACTGCATGTTACTTACTTGCTGGCTACATGTAACTTAGTAGTTGCGATTTTGTTTTCTCTAATTTTCTATGTTTATTAATGTATTTATATATGTTTACCAAACTTGAATATTGGTAAGTTATTAGTATCAGAAATTTTATTTATATGAGTTTAATTATTATGTAATCTGTAATTTATTAATTGAGAATCATTTTAACAAAATAACTTTATGTTGACGTATGATTTACAAGTGTATCACGTTGATGTGTCGCACTATTATAGCATTTTAAGATAAATATTATCTAAGACATAATTTAGTAGAATATTTACAAAAACTGTTATTATACAGTATATTATATGTAAATCTCTAATATTTCGATATATAATATATTTTGTCATAAAATACAAATACAATATAAAATAAAATACAAATTTTGAAAAATTAATCAAACAAAATATAAAACAAAAATTTAGTTTAATTGAATATTTATCACATATACAATTTTATCAAAGATAGATACAATTTAAATTTATTTGTATAATCCGATTTTATTTTCATAATTAATATTAAAAGATTTATAAAAATTATTTTAAATATAAAATAAATTATATATATATATATATATATCTGATTTATATCAATAAAATAAATAATTAATTTTTTCTATGAATATTTTTTTTCTCACTTATGGCGTGGATCAAAATCTAGTTAAGTTGGTAATTCAAAAGGTTTATTTATAATGGATAGTTTCTTGGTATGTGTTTCACATGACATGCCAACTAAATACATAATTTTCTTTGTCAACTTACTGACTTAGTAACTAATTAAAACAAGAATTATCACAAGTACGAATAAAATAATCCAAATTTATTAAAAATTAATTTTTGTACTGGACCGACAGAAAATGAATAATCTGAATGAAGTATCTTCATAAACTGAAATGTTTGTTAACATGTTGTAATGTCAGTGGTGACTAAAGTATCAGAATAATAAAAATTAATTAATCTAACCAAGTTTTTATAACCTCGGAATTACTTAAATTAATTAATAGACATTTTAACACATTCTAGGTAAAAAAAATCAAATTATTGTTTTAATTCTAGATGTTTATTAAACCTTGTAAATTAGTATATCAAAACCGATTCAAAATCTTGAATTCTAAATTAAAACCAACTAGATTTAGACCTACACTTTGTGTGGGGAAAAATATTCACATATTATAATTAATTATTTATTTAGTAAATATAAATTAGATATATATATAATTGATTTTTTTATTTAAAATATTTTTAAAAAATTAATATTGATTATACAAATAAAATATATAATAAAAATTAGATTATACAAATAAATTAAATTATCAATATCTTGGAAAGATAATATTATTAAATACGTAAAAATTGTAGATGTGATAAATACTGAATTATTCTAAAATTTGGTTTTATCTTTTGTTTGACTAATTTTTTAAAAATTTATTATTTTATTTTATATGATATTTATTTTTTATGTTAAAATATTAGATATTTACATATAGTATAGTAATAAATATTGGTCTAATGCAATTTTCGTAAATATTTTAGTAATTATGTCTTATATAATATTTGTTTTAAAAAAAATTCTCATGATTTGATACATCATCATGACATATTTATAAATTACACGTAAAAGTAAGATTTTTCTACTAAAATATTTCTTAAATAATATATTATGAATGACTTTGGATTGTCTATTTTTTGTATATATAAAATTTACATCAAACCAAGAAAGGCAAGAATATGTATGGATAAATAAAGTTTTTATTTAATATGTTTAATAATTAGAAAGAGTTGTCTTATGGTAATGTAAGATGATTACCAAAAACTAATGACCATCTAAGTTCTAACAGTCAACCTCAGTCGTTGGACAGTCCTTTTTATCCAACTTATCACCGTTTTAGAAGTGATCCAGATCCCATCTACTTTTTTTAATTAATTTCCAATTTAAATATATATTATTTTTAAAACAAAAACTGTATATTAAGCAAAACGAAGTTCTTGAAATAAAAAATGATTGATGGATGAAGTCGAAACGTGTTTCGAAGTTATGGAAGAATTGACTTTGAAAACTTAATATTTGATAAATTTTTTAATAAAATATTTTTATCCGGACATGTTAATAATAAAAATATCATAATGATATGTCAACAATACATTGAATTTCAGTTTAAATATATAAAAGATTTAACTTACTACAATAATTATAATACATGCCACTGATATTAATTTTGTTAGAAAATAAATATAATTTATTTAACTAACCAAAAAATACTATTACATTTGCAAAAATAATAATTTTTATTTCTTTAAATTTTTTATACGTTAATTTATAAATAATTTCAAATAAATATAAATAAATTTAAGTTACTACCGTTATCTCTAATACATTATTTGAGAAACATTTTAATAAAATAACTTTATTCTGATGTATTATTAACAGATATCATGCTGACGTGTCATCACTAAAATATATTTCAAATAAATATATAAATGAGTTTAACTTATTAGAATAATTACAAGAATTTGGTTATATAATTAATATATTTTATTAAACTAACAAAAAATACTATTAAATTCATAAAAAATAATTTTTTTAATTTTATATACAAAAATTAATGTTAAAAGTAATTTTAAATAAAAATTAAAATTATATAAATATTTAATTTATATTTACTAATAAAATATAATTTGTAAATATTTTTCCCCACGTATGGCGTGAATATGAATCTAGTTTATTTTTATTTGTGGTAATAAAATTGGTGATATAGAATAGAAAAAATTGGACCGACAGTGTGATTTGAAGCATCATTGCAAATTAAGCATAAAAAATGTGCACTGATTAATGTATTGAATATTCGTTTTCTATTTTTTGGTCAAAATATGTGTCTCTCAAACCCACAATTGTCTTACCAAACCATCTTTTATTTTTTAAAACAAATGTGAATATATATAGAATATTATCATGAGTTTTTCTATGTATAAATGGATGATTTCAATATCTTGTATTAGAATCGATCATCCTCTTATCCTTAGAGATGTTCATTATCTTATCAACAGATGAGGATAACAGACACTTTTTTCCTCGAGAAATGAACCAACAGAATCAATTCACAATTGGAATCTCACACGGTAAATGTTTTTGGTCTTCAATTACTAATTCTAGTAAATTTATATCTAAGTCATAGCAAAAAAAATTATTCGCAAATTATATTTTATTAGTAAATATAAATTATAATATTTATAGAATTTTTATTTTTATTTAAAATTACTTTTAGCATTAATTTTTGTATATATAAATTAAAAAAATAATAATTACTTTTTACGAATTTAATATTATTTTTTTGTTAGTTTAATAAAAATATATTAAAAAAAATTATTGTTTTTACAAATGTAATAGTATTTTTTGGTTAGTTGAATAAATTATATTTATTCTCTAACCAAATTAATATCAGTGATATGTATTGTAATTATTCTAGTAACTTAAACCCTTTTATATACTTAAATTGAAATTCGTCGTAATGTTGACACGTTGGCATTTTTGTTATTAACATGTAAGTATAAGATTATTTTATTAAAAAGTTTATCAAATAATATATTAGGAATATTAAATTTCCGGGAAAAAAATAAAGGTTAGCAAAAAAATGATTAGAAAAATTGAAATTTCTTAGTTAATTATTACAGCAAATATTAAAAAAATTTAACAGTAGATCTAATTAATCTGCGCTGTCTAGCAAATTGTTGATTGAGATGATCGTACATTTTCTGACGCTATACATAATTCATAGTTGATGAGTTGTTATGTTTTAGTATTTATATGACTATATTATTAATTTATTTTTCTTTTGGTTATTAAACAAATTAACTAAATAAAAATGCACTAGAACAATACAAGGACATAGGCTTTTTATAAAGACATTCATCTCTCTTTCATTTCCATCACACACACACACATGACACAGCCTCTTTTCTTCCTTTCCTAAACTCATCTCATTCTTCTGCATCTTTCATTATTTTTCTGTTAAAAACAAGAAAAACAAAACCGAAAACTGCAAAAGGAACATTGAAATCTCCTTTTCCCGACAATCTGATTTGTTTTAGGCACAGAGGACTGAGGTTTTTCACCGTAAGCAACCAAAGAGAAAAAAACAACTTCTGTCTCTCTGTTTCGTCCTTCGCTAGACAATAGAAACTTCTTTTTAGATTCTCACATTGCGTGACTCACAAGGAAATCCCTCCATACATTCCTCATACTGTCTAGGGTTCTTGCTTTGTCATCTGTTTTTTTTTTCTCTCTCACCGGAGTAAGAAGAAATGGAGATGGGTGATTCAACGTCTGTGATTCCGGACTCGTTCATGGGTTACAGAGACGACATAACAATGCAAATGTCAATGGTTTTGGATCAGATTCGAGCTCCATTGATCGTCCCAGTCCTCAGACTCGGAGTTTATATCTGTTTAACAATGTCGGTGATGCTTTTTGTAGAAAGGGTTTACATGGGAATTGTTATCTCTCTTGTGAAGATCTTTGGTCGAAAACCAGAGAAACGTTTCAAATGGGAACCTATGAAAGACGACATCGAGCTTGGAAATTCTGTTTATCCTATGGTTCTTGTTCAAATTCCAATGTACAACGAACGAGAGGTCTCAAATCTCAATTACTCAAAATATTCATCTTTCATCTTTCTTTTTTTCTTCAATATTGATTGTTTAAATGTTGTTCGTTTTGGTGTTAATGTAGGTTTATCAGCTCTCTATCGGAGCTGCCTGTGGACTCTCATGGCCTTCCGATCGAATTGTCATTCAAGTTCTTGATGATTCCACTGATCCAATGATCAAAGTAAGCCCTTTTTCCTAAAGATTTCGATTTTATACCTAAATTTGCTTCTAAAATCACGAAAATCTTCAAAACCCCCGATCACTAAAACAGAGTAGATTCTCCTCAAATTCCGCTTCACAGGTTCCAAAACCCTTATCTGATTTTTCGATTTCAGTAAATGGATCGACCAAAAGAACCAATTTTACCACATGGGTTCTCGATTTCAGTAAATGGATCGACCAAAAGAACCAATTTTACCACATGGGTTCTCGATTTCAGCAATTGGGTCTAAACCAAGATCCTATTTTACGACATGTTGCGTTCCTGATTACAAACAAAGATTCAATTTTTCGACATGGTTTTACATAAAACGTAGAATTTTCGAAGCAATTACAAGCTTTTTGGTGTTGTGACAGGAACTAGTGGAGATGGAGTGTAACAAGTGGGCGAGTAAAGGAGTAAACATAAAGTATGAGATCAGAGACAACAGAAACGGCTACAAAGCTGGAGCTTTAAAAGAAGGAATGAAGAAGAGTTATGTCAAAAGCTGCGATTACGTCGCAATCTTCGACGCAGATTTTCAACCTGAACCTGATTTTCTCTGGAGAACTGTACCATTCCTCCTCCATAACCCAAAGCTTGCTCTCGTTCAAGCTCGCTGGAAATTCGGTAACTTTTTTAACCTCTTCATTTAACGTTTCTTCCTTTCTGAGGCTACATAGTTTTGATTTGATCGTTTTGGCCCACTTTTTGGTATCAAATGCTAATCAGTAATCACTGCTTTCTGCTTACTTACTAATCACTTTTTAGGCAAAGTACTTTATGTACAAATTCTTGCAATTATAACAAGATAGTAATTATTAGGAAATATGGATATCCAACTCAAAACCAATTGGTAATGAGTGGAGTAGTCCATGTCTAACTCAAAACCAATTGGTAATGAGTGGAGTAGTTCATGCCCAACTCAAAACCAATTCGTAATGAGTGGAGTAGCTCATACACCTTATATATGTGTTAGAAAGCTCCCAATTTCCAATGTAGGACTTTTACACATTCTAATAGGTCTCTTCGAGATGTGGATGAAACACGCACCAACATCTCGAATATATCACAACAATACGGACCACTTATACGGGCCATTTCCAATGTGTGAAACCGTTTTTGTGAAAAATCGTATGTCGGGCTAACTTGGGGTTCTGGTACCATATTAGAAAACATGAGTATCCAACTCAAAACCAATTGGCAATAAGTGGAGTAGTCCATGCTCCTTATATAGGTGTATAAAAATCATTTGATTGACCCACAATCATTAATTACTGTAGTTAGAGTTGTACTACGAGTTATTTAAAACTAGAGGGCGTTTTCAGATATTAATACAAAATATATTCATAGTTAGAAAGTTTTCATTACATTAACAAGAAGTGTCGGTGGTTGTTTTATAGTGACTAGTGAGGTCTCAATGTAAACCTACCTAGAGGATCTTGATGTTGACGTATCGATTTCGTTCGTGATTACTTTTTTTGCTTAGCTTTAAAAACGTGGAACTGCTTTATTCAACTCTAAATTAAATTAATTTAGCTAGTATCGAATCTCGTAATTTAATAGGATAAAAAAAAACATGTGAAAAAATCTAAAGAACCAACAACAAATAAAAGAAAGTTAACACTTTTGTCCATTTGTAGTTGGTATGAGTGCAGGAGTTAGTGAAAATTTGGTTTTTGTGTTTTGACTTTTTCTTTCAAAGATTGGTTTTTTTGTTGAAAAAATTGTGTTTTCTGAAACCCATTTTAACATAATAAAGTTTTTCCAAATTTGTTTACATTGGTCAATTAATTTGACCACCAATGTATCTAAAACTGCTACCACTATAGCCAGTGGCTTCTTGAAACATTACCTTTAGATTTTTCCAGGACTCCAAAATAAGTTTCTTCGTCAAAAGAAACTTAAACTTATTTTAATCTTCATAAATTAAATTTATTAAATAGCTACTAAATTTTGTTTTAATTCAAAAATCTGATTTTAATTTGGATTTATTTTGATAATAAAACTAGATTTTTGAATTAAAACCAGATTTAGTAGCTATTTAACGTGTAAACATTAACGAAATTTCTGTAATAAGAATAATTTATGAAGTTTATATAGTTTACGGAAAAAAATACAGTTTATGTAATTGACGGAAGTAAACCGAATTCATGTAGTTGACGGAAAAAACCAAAAAAATACAGTTTAAAAAATACAGTTTATGTAGAAAATACCAAAAAAAATATAGGTGAAAATAGATTTATTCGCATAAATTCATGTAGTTTGACGGAAGTAAACCGAATGGTTTTAAACTAAAAAAGTTAGAGTAGAGATTAGTGGTGTTGCTTCACTGGCAGTATCGTCGTGTCTCATAATGAGTGCAGAGAAACATATTTTGAAGTGTAGGCCATAGTGGCATGTTTTGTAATTTTGTATTAATAGTATAGGTATATTAGTCATTTGACTATCTGTAGTAGTGGCACACTCATCTCCCTTCATGTGCAACAACATGGGACCAAGCTGCTCTCTAACTTAGTCACTGTCACTCTCACTCTCACTGTCACCACTAACATTTCTTTTTTTAATTTTTGTTTGATTTAGGATTTGTTTAAAAGTAATACAGTAAAATAACATCATTTAAATTTTATTTTCCAAATTTAACATATCAAAAATAAAATTTTAAAAATAACACAAATTATTATATAAAAATAATTATTTACTTTAAATAAATTAATTAGAGTAATACCCTAAAATAGCACATTTTAAAAAAAATTTTCCAAATCTAGCATCGTAAAATTAAATTCCCAAAAATAGTACAAATATTTATGTGAAAATACTTATTTATTCTAAATAAATTATACATAAACTTAAAGTATTGTATTTGAGTTCATTATTTCCAATTTATGGTTTAATTTTTTTCTATTAAAATATAGTTTTAATACATTTTAATCTTAAATTTGTGCTATTATTGGAAATTTAAACTAATGATGCTATTTTTGAAACAAAAACTTAGAAAAGTGCTATTTTAGATATTTGCCCAATAAATTATATATAAAATTAATAATATTTGAGTTCATATTTTCCAATTTATGGTTTAATTTTTTTCATTAGCAAAAAAGTTTTTAATTATTTTAATATTAAATTTGTGTTGAAAATTTAAATTATTAATAATATATTTGGAACAAAAACTTGAAATAGTGATATTTTAATCCATTGCCGTTTTTTTAATCTGGATTTTGATACAATCAATAATTGAAACTCCAATTTTTGATTATTATTGTGGTTTTAGACAAGAAAAGCTATAAAATAAGGAGAACATGTGAAATCAATTGACAAAATCCAAGTAGCTGTTGGAAATCTAATTAGGTTTGCTGAGCTGTCTATCGTTTCATATTAATTCCAAATTTTCACCAACTGATTTTTAATGTCTTCATCAATGTCACATTTATTGCAATGCAACAACATACAACTGAATTCTGTAAAAAAAAACAAAAACTTTGCAGTAAATTCGGATGAATGTTTGATGACAAGGATGCAAGAAATGTCTTTGGATTATCATTTTACGGTCGAACAAGAAGTTGGTTCTTCTACTTATGCCTTCTTCGGATTCAACGGTAATAGTTTATATTACTTTACTTTTGATTATAACAATTTTTCTTTTTTGATTATTTTCATAATCCATGAATGTGTATGGTTTCATTGAATTTAGGAACTGCGGGAATATGGAGAATATCGGCATTAAACGAAGCTGGTGGTTGGAAAGATAGAACGACCGTAGAAGATATGGATTTGGCCGTTCGAGCTAGTCTCAAGGGTTGGAAATTCTTGTACCTCGGTTCTTTAAAGGTATATATATATATAATGTTTATAATATCAATTAATACTAGAAGAATACATGTGCTATGTAAAGAAAATTTTTTTAATATTTAAATTTTATTAATTAAATGAAAATTTATTAATATTCCAATATTTATTCTTCAATATATATATAAGATATGATCTATTAATAGGGATATTAAAAAATAATAAATATGAGATACAATTTCTATTTTTTGCAGTTTAAATTTTTATTGTGGGAATATTGAATTTTCGAATATATACAAATATTTAATTGATTGATATAATTTTTATATTTTAATCGGTCATAATTATACGAAATAATTTAGTTTGTTTTTCAAATAATAAATGAGAGTTTCAAATTTCAAATTTTAGATTCACAACATATTTTGACTGTTTGGAAATTTATGTACTATTAAACTAAATAATTAGGTTATCTAATTAGGATGGTTATCTAATAGAATAATCAATTTAGATTTTTTATTTAAATTAAATAGTAAAACTGCCGAGAGTAAATGTGGTGATGACATCTCATAAAATTTTACTCCTAGTGCTTCTATTTTAATATATATATATATATATATACTATTTTAATATATATATAAGATATAAGATATAAGATATGTATATAATTACTTACATATGGTTTTAAAATACTTTTAGGTTAAAAACGAGTTGCCAAGTACATTCAAAGCATATAGGTATCAACAGCACAGATGGTCATGTGGTCCAGCAAATCTTTTCAGGAAAATGGCATTCGAAATCATGACCAATAAGGTTTATTTCCCCTCCCTTTAAACTCTCTTTTCGAAATAGAAGGTCTTTGGATATAACATTACCAATTCGAACCGGTATTATTAAACTAACAGCTTGTCGATCCCAACACTGATATTATATTGGGCAAATGTCTAAAATAGCACATTTCTAAGTTTTTGTTCCAAAAATAGCATCATTAGTTTAAATTTTCAATAATAGCACAAATTTAATATTAAAATGTATTAAAACTATATTTTAATAGAAAAAATTAAACCCTAAATTAGAAATAATGAACCCAAATACAATATTTTAAATTTATGTATAATATATTTAAAATAAATAAATATTTTCACATAAGTATTTGTGCTATTTTTAGGAATTTAATTTTATGATGCTAGATTTGAAAGAAAAACTTTAAAAGATGTTATATTACGATATTACTCTATTATATTCTTGATTGGTCTACCGGTTATTTAACTAAACCAGAAATTTCGTCTTGATTGGTCTCTTTGATTATTTCAAAACCCGGCTAACATTAACCCGAGACTACTTTGTTTTGGCAGAACGTGACTTTATGGAAAAAAATTCATGTTATATATAGCTTCTTCGTGGTGAGAAAGCTTGTGGCACACATTGTTACCTTCATCTTCTACTGTGTGATCTTACCGGCTACGGTTCTTATACCGGAAGTTTCTGTACCTAAATGGGGAGCGATATACATCCCTTCCGTCATTACACTGCTCAACGCGGTCGGGACACCGAGGTAAAACCAATTCCAAGGGTTTCTTGCGGCTCAAGTGTTGTTCGGGCTCTCATTGTTGATTACTTGTGTCTTATAGGTCACTACATCTTATGGTGTTTTGGATTCTGTTCGAGAATGTGATGTCTCTTCATAGAACCAAAGCTACCTTCATCGGTTTACTTGAAGGTGGAAGAGTTAACGAGTGGATTGTTACTGAAAAGCTTGGAGATCTTAAGGCTAAATCAGCAACCAAGGCTCTAAAGAAGCTTAGGTTTAGATTTGGAGATAGGTAAAGATTAATTTTCCCCTTTATATCAACCAGTTATTTCGGCTTGATTTCAATTAATGCAAAACTGTACCAAGCCAATGCTAATAGTGGTTTTATTTGGGGTTTGGCAGAATTCATGCGTTGGAACTCGGCGTAGGAATGTATCTGTTCTTTGTGGGATGTTATGATGCCTTTTTTGGGAAGAACCATTATTATATATACCTTTTCGCGCAAGCAATCGCGTTCTTCATTGCAGGATTAGGGCAGATTGGGACATTTGTGCCGAGCATTTGAAGGGAAAAAAGGTGTTTTCCAAACGTTGAAATGCTCGAGAATAAGAACATCTTTTTCTATCCTTTTTTTTTTTGGTTTTGCTATTTAAATTCTTGTTGGTGTGAATAGAGATGATTGATGATACGATTTTTACAGAAGATGATGTGTGTAGTGTGGAAGGAAGTATGCATACTTATAGTAAACAATAGATATATTTGAATTGAAACTATCGCATCGTACAAGGACAAAGATTGATTTAATGTGCAGTGTGCACTATGGAGAGACTTGCAAGATAACAGAGACAGTCCATTGTAACAAAATCACATGTAGGAAAAATAAGATTAAAACCACTACATTTTATATATTTGAAGGTTTCTCTAGAGAGGAAGATATGAATTTTTAAGTTTACTACATTAAATTCTCTTTCTTTTCTGCTTGATTCATGGTATGATTTGGTTTATTAAAATCAGAAAAAGTACGTTCCAAATTTCATCGGTTTGGCTTTAGAAAACTTTTTCCCAAAAATAAACAAATAAATGCAGGCTGTGGGGTTCGAACCCACGCGCACTTATGTGCAGAAGAACTTAAGTCTTCCCCCTTAACCACTCGGGCAAACCTGCTTTATTGGTGTTTATGTTCTTACACTTTATATAATAAAGGATTCTAACGTGTACCATTTACGCCCAAACATAATTCAAAGACTTAAACACAGATCTGAGTTAAAGAATATCTTTTCTGTTTTGCCGTCAGATCAGAGATTTTCAAAGTCAGGTTTCTACTAAAGAAGCCTCCATAAGACTTGATAACACAAAGGTTTAGCAAAGTTTCAAACTACGAAAACGATTAAGAAGGATGAAACGCCAAAAGATGGTTCTTCACTTGCAGATTAATAATATTTTCAACATCAAAAGTCAAAGAGGATTATGGATAGTCTTCATCTTGTTGTTGTTGGTATTGTTCTGATTCAAGCAGCTGCACTGTGTTTGGCCTTTGTGTGAGATTGCAATCCCATTTCTGAAGTAAAGGATCTGTTGCACGACTTGCACCCAAATACACCTGCAGACTTTGGTGTCTTCGACGCTTCTCCATTGCTTCCAGAATTCTTCCCTGCTTGTTTTGACGGATGCGGAGTTGCAACGTGGACATGCGGTTTCTTCGACTCTGCTTTCACAATTGTATTCAATTAAACCAAGCCCTTCAGTAAGAACTAGGATTCAATGTGGAGAATGATAAAGCAATTAATCACCTGTTTTCTGCGTGGTTACGAATTTCGCCTTCTTGCTTGAAGCAGGATTCTTTGAGGTAATGTCTTCTGCAGCCCTCTTCTTGGATTCTTCAGCCTTTTTAGTAACAAACAAAAAATTAGAATCAGATGCAAGTTTGGCCACGAAGACGCAAAATTTCTCCCAACAGAAGGGTAACAAGGCAGTTAATAAATAATTAAGTATTACATCAGCAAGCAATAGAGAAAATATCATGTTACCTTCATCAGCATATATCAGTTATTATCTTTCTTATGTTATCTTCATCATTGATTGTACACTTAAATTAATATCATAAGATGAATAGCGCCTTACAGCACCATTACTTAACATAGACTTATTACAGTTGCTTGTATTGCCTATGTTAATGCATTACAATCATTAATACTGTTATCACAGGAACTTGTGATGAGTTTTACTGTTTATAAGTTTAATGTCTTACCAAGCCTAAGTTCGGTTCAACAAGAAATTGGCCCGGTGGTATATAGGAAAAGGTACCTCGTCGTCTCCAGAAGAAGACATATCATCATCTGATTCAACTCCAGACTCTTCCTCACTATCATCATCTTCTTCTTCTTTTTCTTCCTTGGCCTTGACATCTTCATTTGGCAATCGAAAGTTCACCTGTTTCGCACCTGATTTTGCAACAGCTGGCTCGGCAGAAGCAACATCAATTTAAACAATTTGACGTTACTAATAAACTAATATCAGATAGCTTGAGACAAAACATCGCCGGTCTAGGTAAAAACTCCCATTCACCTTTGTCACTAGCAACAGCAAGTTCATCATTGCTTATATCATCAAACTCAGTGGGGTCAGACAAGAGAGTCAAGGAGATCAAAAAATATTCATCAACAAGCTTGTAGGCAATAAATGTCGAATATTGTAAGGATATGGATCAGATGCGTCCACTTTGTAGCCACAGAAGAAGACGCTTCCATACTTCCAAGTATGATACAGCTCAAAACGCTTTTCCAACACAATCTCCGTGCTCAGCTGAGGCAACTTCCCTTGTGATAGCGTCCCAATGAGTAGCTTTTGATCTCCAGTTTTCAAGTAAAGCTGTACTGATTCGTTTCCATTGTTTTCAGTCTCGCCCAGAGCAGCCTTCAGTAAAAGTTAAAGCAAAGGTCGATGTAAATAACTTGATTCAAAGCAAATAACGATTGCAATAAAAACTGCATGTACCTGTGAGATGTGCACGATGGCTTTCCCAGGAACCACCGCAAATATTGAACCATTATGTACTTCAACACCTGAAAATGCATAATAGTACAACAGAAAAATCAACAAGACTGCCACAAAACCATCATTTCAACCATTCAATTACCAAAATGTCGCAATGATATACTACTAAATCAACAAAACATGGTTTAACAAAACATGTACGGTTTCTTTTCTCGTTTTCAGCCACCTTACTAGAAATAGTGGTGTTAAAATCTAGCGAGAACTGTTCTGTGAAACCGAGCAGCAACCTACACACCGAATATATCATACAAACTGACTAATCTCACTGGAAACGCATTTTGTTTTCGCTAACCATAAACAGTAGAAAATAATGGAAAACGAAAACGAACTGGTGAAACCGTAAGATAAAACCCCTAAATATAGAACAGAAAAAGAAGAAGAGAAGAAGAAAACGAAGACGAAGTGAGATAGGAAATAGGTTTTACTCCAGAACTCCATTGCTAGTGACTTGAAGGCGACGATGCGTCAAAGAAGAACGTTCTAGAAGAAGATGAGAGTGATTCGTCTCCTTACTAGTACTTTTTTTAATCACTCCTTACTGCTTTTGGGCGTCGATTTATTAACCGGGCGTGGAAGGATGTTAGTGATTCTCTGTTACGCTGACCACTTAGATGATTTCTGTATTGCTCCTTTACTTGGGCCTGGCTTTTAAAATAAGCCCAACAAAATTAACGTTTAAATTCCCATCTTTCATATTAAGACGAATCGTAATGGACTTTTGCCACTTTATTTGACGTGACGGGAGATTTCCGTTTGATCGTTATCGTCAAATATGTAGATTGTCGGGGACCGCTCATGAGTCATGAGATTCTTTGAAATAAGTCCCACGGACAAATGGTATTATGACCTTAATGCCCTCGCGTCAAATGACAAAATTAATTCTTCGCTAACATCACTTATGTCAAAAAAATTTTTTTAACTAAAACTAATATTTTAAAATAATATTATTTTAATTTTTTATTTTAATTTTTAAATAACATAAATAATTATGTAAAAATATTTATTTAAAATTGTAAAAAATTTAAATAATAAAATAATATATCAAAAAATAATGAATTTCATTCTAGTTATTAATAAATTTGATTAAATAAGAACTATTTCAAGTTTTGTTCAAATAAAAGTAGTTATTTAAAATTTCCAAAATATGTCAAATTTAATACTAAATAATTGAAAACTCATTTTAATGAAAAATTTAAACCCTAAATTGGAAAAGTGAACCCAAACATTATGTTTTAATTTTATATATATTTTATTTAAGGTAAATAATTATTTTTACATAATAATTTATGCTAAATTTTAGTTTTAATATAAATTTAAATAATAAAATAATATATCAAAAAATAATGAATAATCATTCTAGTTATTAATAAAATAATATAATATATTAATTAAATCATATATTTATTTATGGGGTTTTATCTGCAAAGATTTGATCACATAACACAAAATGTGCATATTAGTTATGCATAAATTCATATACATATATTATTATTTTCGTTTTGTGACTACAATCTCGATTTTTCCATATTACATCATCATTACAATATTGACAAATGCATACTGCATGAACCTGGCAGTATTCGATGAATCTTACTACTTAGATTAATTATAAAAATACTGCAATATTTAAATATTCAATTTAGTTGTTGTCCAACTTGTGTTGATAACTTCATATATACATAGAATAACGACAGCTCATTCATTCTCTGAAGAATCAGAAATTCCGAAAACCTTTAATTACGACAGACAAATTTACTCTTCACTGCTGATTTAATAATATTAATTATGATCCAACTTTAATAAATACATAACATAAATAATCCTATATTTTTAACGTTTATTACATATTTGGATCTTCTTTATAATTCATATCATCTGTTTTAGCTGACTAATGTTATGATGACCAATGCATCTTCACTAAACTCAGGGCCTGACCTGGGTCCAAGCAAAGCAAACCCGTGCTTGCGGTCCTCAATGTTAATATAAAAAAATCAATCCTTATTTTAAAAGTACTCTTAACACAAATGGTAAATAAAAGTAAACTGTTTCTTTGAGTTTTTCAGCTCGAGTCCTTCTAACAGAAAATTTTAAAAATTAAAACGGCCCAATTTTTTTGTAGTATAAAACGGCTCATTTTTTTTTTGCTTGCGGCCCTATTAAATTCAGGGCCGGCTCTGACTAAACTACTATCTGGTTAAGAGTGTGAATTACACTTAATGAAAAAAGTTTCCATGAGAGAAATGCATGCATGGTAGAAGTCAGAGGCAGAATGACATACGAATATTTGTAGAGATAAAGGAATATAATGACATAAGAACCCATCCTTTTTGCATACACAAATACATCCCCTTCTAACTCAATTTAGCCCATTCCTTCATTTTTTTTGTTTTTTCTTTTTAAAATACTAATATCACATGTCAAGGATTTTTAAATGTTGAAATTCTAAACTATCGAAATTTAAATCATAAACCCATCTTTTCATTGAGTTTGCTCTTTAAAAATATTATCAGAATTTTGTAAAGATGTTTCTATAGGTGGAAATATTTGATTAATTCCACGATAATGTTTTTAGTTAAGTGATTCGTATATATTTTTATTTATCAAGATTCGATTTCAGACACTCATATGTCATATGTTATATGGTTTGGTTAAGGTATTAATTGAGTTTTATCGATTAATCTGTAAGCAAATAGAGAAATATTTGGTTTTATGGGCAACATGGGTTTTGTCTTTACACATAGACATGTTCCTCCTAAGGCTGGGCATTCGTATATTAGGTTTGATTTTGAATGGTTATTTTTGGTTTCGGTTTTTTTCGGTTGGTAAGATTAAAGATTCATTCGGTTATTTTTTATATTTTGGTTTGGTTTCGGTTCGGTTATACCTCGATTTCGGTTGATTCGGTTATTAAATTTAAAAACCAAAAATAACCGAAGATAATCGAAAAATAACCGAAAAATAACCGAAATAACCAAAAAATAACTGAAAATAACTAAAAAATAACCAAAATAACCGAAATATTTTCGGATAACCGAAAATAACCGAAAACAATTCAATTTTTACGGATATTATTTTGGTTTTCGGTTCGGTTTTGGTTACTAATCAATAACTATGGTTTTCTAAAATAATATTCGTTTGATTATTTATTTATAACTGAATACCAACCAAAATTATTTTTTCGATTCGGTTTATTCGGTTCGGATTATTTGCCCAGCACTAGTTCCTCTTTTAGTTTGTTTCCTCTTTGGATACGATTACTACTTATCTTATAGTTGCAGTTACATTCCACCATGAAAATTACTATCAAAATAATTGATTGAATAGAATACTGTTTCCCCTTTTTGTTTGCAACATTATTAAGATCTCGGAAAGTAAAACAAAAATACAGTTTTTACTGTGAATTTGTGATTATATGTAATTTTAGTTAGTGATTAATACAGTATCATTAACAAATGTTAACAAACTCACAAAAACAAAACTGAAATTGGAAAAAAAATGTCAAAGTTCCATAAAAATGGGGGGACATAGAAGGAATATCAACTGAAACGTAATGAGTTACACAGTTTCCTCTGATAACACAAAATAATTCCAATCCATTAGAGAGAAAAAAAGGAGGAAGATGAATTTTTAGAGAGAGAAACAAGTGGCTAGTTCCATGGAAATGCCAGGTAGAAGATCCAATTACACTTTGCTTAGTCAATATTCGGACGATCAGGTGTCAGTCTCCGTCACCGGAACTCCACCGCCGCACTATGACTCTCTGTCCAGCGAAAACAGGAGCGGGAGCAACAATAACAGCGGGAACAACGGGAAAACCAAGGCCGATAGAGGCGGATTCGATTGGGATCATAGCGCTGGTGACCACAGGTTGAGTGGTCACCCGAATCGGGTTGGGAATATGTACTCTTGTTCGCTTGGGCTGCAGAGGCAATCGAGTGGGAGCAGTTTCGGTGAGAGCTCCTTGTCCGGGGATTATTATATGCCAATGCTTTCTGCGGCAGCTAACGAGATCGAATCGGTTGGATTTCCTCAAGATGACGGGCTTAGGCTCGGGTTTGGCGGCGGTGGAGGAGATTCGAGGATACAGATGGCGACGGACGCGGCCGGGGATTCGTCATCTGGAAAGAGCTGGGCTCAGCAGACGGAGGAGAGTTACCAGCTGCAGCTTGCACTGGCGTTGCGGCTTTCGTCGGAGGCTACTTGCGCCGACGATCCAAACTTTCTAGATCCCGTGCCGGACGAGTCTGCTTTGCGTCATTCGCCAAGTTCAGCTGAAACCGTTTCCCATCGTTTCTGGGTAGTGGTTTAATTGCCTTTTGTTACTTCCTGTTTAGCTTTGTTTCGAAAATTCTAGAATCTTGGTCTATGCGTGTTCATTTTAATTGAACGATCCAAATTAATTAGTAAAGAGATCTGGGAATATACAATTCTTTAATTTTTTAGATGTCAAAGATGTTTGTGCAAAATGGGTGTTAAGCCTTTCGGATGCTGCAGGAGTTGTTTGAAGGTTTAGAGGTTGGGA
Source organism: Pugionium cornutum (assembly GCA_018901935.1). Taxonomy (NCBI): domain Eukaryota; kingdom Viridiplantae; phylum Streptophyta; class Magnoliopsida; order Brassicales; family Brassicaceae; genus Pugionium; species Pugionium cornutum. The sequence continues at coordinate 71,498 of JAENJI010000211.1, read as the reverse complement.
TTATCAATATGTCTGCTTTGGATGAGTTGCTCAGGATGGGTCATTATGCAATCAAATATGGACTGTGAAGTGAATTACTTATTGCCATTTGTGGTTGGTATTATATCTAATCTGCTGTTATTCATTACTTGGCTCTCAATAGATATGTAGTAAAGGATGCTCTGCAAGATCTGTAAAAGCTAATTGATTATCTAATGATTAAAAGGTATAGATGCTGTGTTGGATGAGCTAATGTAAACTATGCACAGAACATGCAGCTGATTAGTGAATTCTGTTTGTTAGCGTTTCTTAGTTTCCAAAATGTGCCTTTTTCTGTGCTGAGGCTGATTGAGAAAGAGAAAAAGTGTATTCATATCAGATGGGATATGTTGTTTATATGTACTGTAGAGTATGATTGTTTATTTGTTTGTGTACTGCTTCAGGTCAATGGCTGTTTATCATACTATGATAAAGTTCCTGATGGGTTTTATATGATGTATGGTCTGGATCCATATATTTGGACCTTATGCATCGATCTGCATGAAAGTGGCCGCATCCCTTCAATTGAATCATTAAGAGCTGTTGATTCCGGTATTGACTCTTCGCTCGAAGCAATCTTAGTTGATCGGCATAGTGATCCAGCCTTCAAGGAACTTCACAATAGAGTCCATGACATATCTGGTAGCTGCATAACCACAAAAGAGGTTGTTGATCAGCTGGCAAAACTTGTTTACAATCGTATGGGGTTTGTACTCATACAATGCTTATTATCTTTTTGAAATTCTCTTTTGATTTCTCACATTGCGGGGTAATCATTTATTCTCGCCTTCTTCAGGGGTCTAGTTATCATTGGGGAAGATGAGTTGGTTCCCATGTGGAAGGAGTGCATTGATGGTCTAAAAGAAATCTTTAAAGTGGTGGTTCCCATAGGTAGCCTCTCTGTTGGACTCTGCAGACATCGAGCTTTACTCTTCAAAGTGAGACCCCAACTTCGATGCTACTGCCATGAATTTTAAGATGAATGATCATATCAATTATTCCGCTTCATCCATTTGTTTGTATAGTAAGACTTGTGAAGAAAGTTGTTTGAAAAGTGTTATTGGCTAGAAAAAATAATGTAGCTTGCAGTTGAATATACCTGCCATTTGGTGCATGCAGGTACTGGCTGACATAATTGATTTACCCTGTCGAATTGCAAAGGGATGCAGATATTGTAATAGTGACGATGCTGCATCATGCCTTGTCAGGTTTGGGCTTGATAGGTATGGGTCCAAATATTTGCCATAGAGCCTTTATTTCTCCTTTTTGTATATGCTTTTTGTTTCTGTAGAAACAATTATCTGCCCAAATGTTTCTCAAAATCTTAGGGTGATACGTGGAAACTTTGTTTCGTTTTCAGGGAATATCTGGTTGATTTAGTGGGGAAGCCAGGTCACTTATGGGAGCCTGATTCCTTGCTAAATGGTCCCTCATCTATCTCAATTTCTTCACCTTTGCGGTTTCCACGACCCAGGCCAATTGAACCTGCAGTCGATTTTAGGTTACTAGCCAAAAAGTATTTCACTGACAGCCAGTATCTAAATATTGTTTTTGATCCTGCATCAGGTATACCAATAAAAACCCTGAAAATTTTGTCGACTTTACTGCATGCTGTTTGCATCTCGTTTTGTATCTCCCCTAAAAGTGGAATCCCCTGTTCTTTTGGTATGTCTTGATAATGTCTTCCACATCTGAAGGGTTAGTAGTCTTAGAGTGATTCTACTGTTTGTTTTCTTTTCTCTTTTCATTTTTATTGGTTTTTGGCTGTTGATGTGGGTATGTTTGTATGTGTGTGGGTGCGTGCTTTGTTTTGGAATTTAATAACCTAGTGATATTTAAGGTTAAAATTTAATGAGGCTACTGTTCAAGCATATCAATTCTAGTGCATTTATGTGCAAGAATTGTCTCCTGGGCTCTGATTTCTTATATCTGCTATGTTGTAGATGATATAGGATTCTCAATGTTTCATAGGCAATATGATGATCCGGGTGGAGATAATGACACTTTGGCAGAAAATGGTGGGGGGGCTTTGCCACCCAATGCTAATATGCCTCCACAGAACATGATGCGTGCGTCAAATCAAGTCCAAGAAGCAGGACCTATGAATGCCCCACCAATCAGTCAGCCGGTTCCAAACAGGGCGAATAGGGAACTTGGACTTGATGGTGACGATATGGACATTCCGTGGTGTGATCTTAATATAAAAGAGAGGATTGGAGCAGGTAATGATTTTGCAAGAAATAGTGATTTAGTCATGAACGAAAAGAAATGTGAAATTCTTGAATTGCTCTTTCTTCAGGTTCCTTTGGGACAGTCCATCGTGCTGAGTGGCATTGCTCGGTAAGAATTTTATTGTCTGAATTTTACACAGCTGTTTTTTTGTTCAAAAAGTATGACTACGATTTTTAATATTTGGATCTGTTTGACGTTAAAAGAGGCAAAAGTAAACTTTCCGTTTTGTCATAAATTACACTTGGACAAAAAGGTGTTCCTAGCTTAGATTTTTGTCTTTATTCTATAAATCTACGTTTTTGTTCTATTATTCCAAAGCTATTGCGAGAAAATTTTGATTGCGATATATTTTTCTACCAATATCAGGATGTTGCTGTGAAAATTCTCATGGAGCAAGACTTCCATGCTGAGCGCGTCAATGAGTTCTTGAGAGAGGTGCACAATAATAAATTCCTCGTGTTTTTGGTAATGGACGTGGCGCATTTATGCCTTCGATAATCCTGATTTGCTGTCAGGTTGCAATAATGAAACGCCTTCGCCACCCTAACATTGTCCTCTTCATGGGCGCGGTCACTCAACCTCCAAATTTGTCAATAGTGACAGAATATTTGTCGAGGTTACCTGAATTTTCAAGGTTTTATGTGCTAAGTGTAGAGTATTAGCCCATAATGTTGCTAACCAATGCTTTCTTTCAAACAGAGGTAGTTTATACAGACTTTTGCATAAAGGTGGAGCAAGGGAGCAATTAGATGAGAGACGTCGCCTGAGTATGGCATTTGATGTGGTATGTTTGATTTCCTTTGGTTACATTCCAGAATGATTGTGAATTAAGTTGATTACTTTCTGATTTGGTGTTTCTGAAATCGAATTTCTTTCCAATTCTGTGTTGCAGGCTAAAGGAATGAATTATCTTCACAATCGCAATCCTCCAATTGTGCATAGAGATCTAAAATCTCCAAACTTGTTGGTTGACAAAAAATACACGGTCAAGGTTTGAACCTGAATTAGAAATTGTTGTGTACAGTGTCTTGATTTTTTGTGTGTTTAGCATATATCATTCCTCCTTTGAGATCAGTAATCATCTTGGGACATTGCAATTTGCAAAAAGCCATTAATCTTCTGTATCTTAAAAAAAATAGTGGTCTCAAGCTATCATCTTAAGGCTCATCCGTCTTGCACAGCATTAATTTTTGTAACTTCTCAAATTGGTCTTGAAATTTCAGGTTTGTGATTTTGGTCTCTCGCGATTAAAGGCCAGCACGTTTCTTTCATCAAAGTCAGCAGCTGGAACCGTAAGTTGAGTTTGTTTAAAGCTAAAGCAAGCTGAACTGCTTAACTCTTTTTCAGGTCCTATTTAATTATTTGTCCAATGGAAGTTAAATGGTTACCAATTTTGATATATCAGCCCGAATGGATGGCACCAGAAGTCCTGCGAGATGAGCCATCTAATGAAAAGTCAGATGTGTACAGCTTTGGGGTCATCTTGTGGGAACTAGCTACATTGCAACAACCATGGGGTAATTTAAATCCGGCTCAGGTACTTTTCCACTCCAAAACATCTCCAGTATAATAATTATAATCTATTTTTTTTCATTTAAAAGTGGCTCAATCTACGTTTTATAACACGCTCTATGATCATTAAAAAAAATGATCTGCAGGTTGTAGCTGCGGTTGGTTTCAAGGGTAAAAGACTTGAGATCCCACGGAATTTGAATCCTCAGGTTGCAGCCATAATCGAGGGTTGTTGGACTAAGTGCGTTAAGATTTTCTTTGTCTTGTTTGAAACCCTCGTTTTTGTTTTCTGGTTGAATTCTCCTTCAAGTTTATGTATATGTTCCATTCCAGTGAGCCATGGAAGCGGCCATCATTTGCAACTATCATGGACTTGCTAAAACCATTGATCAAATCAGCGGTTCCTCTGCCCAACCGCTCCGACTTGTAAAAATCCAAGTCCATTTGAAGGTTGTTATAATCATGAAATGCACATATACTCAGCATTCTTTTGCTGCCCAGGAGGGAGACACTGGTAAAGATTAAGCTCTAAGAAGGTACATTCCTCGCGAGCTATCATCATATCCTAACATATTGCGGTTCAGTACTTGCATTTTGTTCGATCTTCGTCTGCTTTTTCGTTGTTTCTAATGTTTGCAGATTGTTAAAATGTACATATGACTATTGTCACAGGGAAAGGAAAAAAAGTAGTAATGGAAACAGTGGGCGGGGATTTATCTTCTTTTAGTGAAACGTTTCTTTGTAAAGGTGCCCTAGTTCCATTGTATATACTATCAGATCAGATGCCAGGGAAAAAAAAAACAAGTAGCCAAAAAAATGAAATTATTATGAAAACAAATTAGAGACAAGAAGAAAAGAAATGTTTGATGGTTTGGTAACCAATAGGATTGCGTAAATTAACAATACAGACTCACAAAGTAGTCCTGTCAATATAAGTCTTTACCCGCGGGTCCCATCCCGTTTGATCCGCTGTGGGGTGGATGTGGTTCGAGTGAAATTTTTTTTTATATGTGGGTCGAGCATTATTTAGAGCGGGGCGGGTGCGTGTTGTAACTTTTTAATTTGCGGGTTAGCGGATATCTGCAAATTTTGGATTCAAATTAATTAATCAAATTGAAGTCCAACTAATTTAGGTCCAAATTAATTTAAACACAAACAAATTAAATTTATTAAATATTTTAATTAAATTATTTAAATATTTTTAGAAACTTTAATTAAATTTATTAAATATTTTAATTTAAATAAATTTATTAAATATTTTAATTTAATTAAATTTATTAAATATTTTAAAAAAATTTTGAAAAATGAAGCGGATCACCCGCTAACTCGTCAGATCCATTTGATTAATGCGGAGCGGGTACGGATTTGAAAAAATTGATTCGCGAATTTCGCGGATAAAAAAAATTACACAAAAAAATCTGTAACCCGCCACGATACGGGTCTGATCCGCTTGACACGTATATGAGAAAGTGAGTATTTAAAGGAAACACGAGAAGCCAATCTAATATTGTCAAAAACACTACTCGTTTCCTTTGCAATTTAAATTGCTAAAGAGATCCCATCACACTTTCTCCTTGAACAAATCAGAAACAAGTTTTCAAATTTAGGAACAAAAATTGTCCAATTTCTTCGTTTTTTACGTAAAAAATTGAAAAAAATAATTAAAGGTTTTAATGAGGAGAATAATAAAGAAACAAATTCATATAATGAGGTGATGATGTGTCTAGTCGTAGGAAGGACAGAATAGAGAGACAATGGCAGTGACAGAACGTAAATATAGGCTCATGAAAACAGTTTTAAATCTTTAGTGATTAATAATTTTCGGAGGAGTCTTCCTCCAACTTCAGTTGACTTATTTTACTACAATCCCCACTTTTCTATAACCTTTTTTTAGAATTGAGTTTTAAACAAACAAAAGCCTAAATTAATGAATGCAAAAATATGACCCAACATGAAACAAAAATAAAATCTTTTTTGCATGTTCAAATATATCAAAATCTAATATCCACATTAAACAATTAACAAAGTTTGACAAGAAGAAACATCACTCTACAAGTATGACTTGTCGGTCTTGTGGAACCCATAAAATGAACAAGCACTTAAATGAGAATAGAGACAATTCAGAATTAATCAACGTTACGTACAAAGGATTGTATCGACTCGTGCTCGTGTCTCACTGTCCCTATAGGGAATAGGGACAAAAGGAGTAGAGTTAGATCATGGAGAAAGAGAAAGAGAAAGAGAGAGAGATAAAGGCAATTGGTTACTTTCTCTCTGACCATCAACACACTGAATTGACCAGAGCTTACTTCACTACTCTTCCTCTCTCTCTCTCTAGGATTACCTACCCCAAATTTACATCTCTAGCCTTCTACGTTTCTTTTCTTTGTATCTCCATTTATGTACATATATTAATAAGGTTGAGACTTCTAGACCAAATTAAGTTGGGTTTACTTCCGTCAACTATACGAATTTATACGAATAAACTTATTTACATCCGTATTTTTTGGGTCTTTCATAAGTTACATAAACTATGTTTTTCTTCCGTAAACTACATAAACTTCACAAATTATTCCAATTACAGAAAGTTTGTTAATGTTTACACGTTAAATTATTATTAAATCTTGTTTTACTTCGAAAATCTGGTTTTAATTTCAAAATAAACCCAAGTTAAAACCATATTTTCGAATTAGAACCAGATTTAATAGCTATTTAACGTGTAAACATTAATAGAATTTATGAAATTAGAATAATTTATGAAGTTTGTGTAGTTTATGAAAGAAAAATACAGTTTATGTAGTTAAAAGAAGACCCAAAAAGTACGGGTAGAAATATGTTTAGTCGCATAAGTTTGTGTAGTCGACGGAAGTAAACCCAATTTAGTTCGAACAAGTTTCACAACGATCAAATAAATAATCCAGTAAAAGTGTTTGATCCGATTAAAATGTTATGAACCAAACCATGCCACAAAAGTTGGCTCAAATACGAAACATACAGAAACTAATTAATTGAATCATACTAAGAAGAAAACGACATCATAAATTATTCCTTAAACTCGATCTAAACATCATGATGATGGCATGTAATAGCTAAGTCAAGTTATATATCTCGTAAATAGCTAACTCAAACAGACTTTTTCTTCAAATTTACTTACTGATTTTCTCCTTTACTTACTCTCAAACCATAACTCTCCCACAGATTCTGATCTCCATCTCCCATGAAGAAAGGGAAGCAGTTTGTACTAGCTGCCATTGTGCCGGTTAGATTTCCAGCGGTTGCGTTTGCGTTTGATGTTGAAGAACCTACAATATTACCTTGTTCATTCATCTGTGGATGATCGTTATCCTTATATCCACTTTCTTGATTGTTGTGGATTGGATTTGGATTTTCTTCAGTTCTTGGATAGTACACGTCGCAGCTGGACAAATTCTCTTTCCTTTTCTTGTTGATTTGCTTCTTTTCTTTCCTCATTTCATTGTTTATCCATTCCCACTTTTCCTTGCACAACAAGGCGCTTCTCTGATCGAAACCTAGCTGAATCAACTTAGCCGCGATTCCCTCCCATAGAAACTCATCCGAGCATTCTCCCATTATCTCTTGAAACGCCGAGTCCATGCTTGCTCTTATCTCCATAAGCTTTATAATCTCTTGCTCACTCCACCAGCTACTACTCCCTTTAGCACAAACAATATTGTTTGTCGTTGTTTGATCGCTTCCATTCTCATTCTGATTATCACTATTGTTTTGGGCCTCATTATTACCATTAATTCTCTCTTCCGGCGACGAACATAACGGCTTTATCAGTGACTTTCCTGTCAAATACTGCAATGCTTCAATCACCGCAACATCTCTTGCTTCCATCCTCTCCCTCTCTTTAGCCCAAACCAAATGCTCTTTCTCGATCCTTGCAGCTTCAGTCTTCCTCCATTCCTCTTCTTTCATCATCCTTTGTTCTTCTTTGTCTTCAATAACCTTTGTCAACTTCTCAAGCCAAGCATCTTGCCTCTCTATCAACCTTTTCATGTTCATGTCAATGAACTCCTTGATCTTAGCTTTCCAGCCTCTTCTTTTCCTTCTACTGCTAGAATCATTCCCTTCTGAAGAGGAAGTCATGATCAGGTCCAACTCCGAGGAGTTGTAGTTGTTTGAAAGACTAAGGCTTTGATGAAAACCATGAACGTTATGAATGTTAGATGTTGTTGTAGTAACGTTCATAGTGTTTTGATTGTGAAAGCCAAGAAGAGCATTGCTCATGATCAACTGAGTTTTATGGTTGGGACAAGAAACCAAGTTATTGGAATCGCCGTAGAGCGCCTCGAGCTGCCTGAAAAATCTATAGTGTTTACCGTCTTGTCTTCCAGCTTTGCCTTCTTTAGTCTTCCTATAGTATTTGTAAAGATTCTCAAACTTCTCTCTGCATTTCTTCCCACTCCTCTGGTATCCATGCTCCTCAGACATAATCCTAAATGTTAAAAAAAAATGAACGAGAAAGATTAAATTAGTTCCATGTCTTAAAAAGTACTTGGAGTAGTAGTGCCCTAATCTTAAAAACTACCTTGAATCATTATTCATATTCATTATCATGCATACATATATTATTATAGAGGATGTTTTACGGTGTTAATGCTTAGATTAGACAAAGTGACACACTTAAAGTTTGTCTTCTTCTACCATATATCACTTGTTAACTTTCAGACCAAGATTGTTTTTTATACTTACGTACTAATAGACTAATAGCTTATCACTAGAACATGTTTCTGTTTCTATGCACAGTTATACAAAAGAAGATGGTACATATCGTCAGAAGCTAAGAAAGATGAATCAGAAGCTATCAGTAAAAAAAAGGGTAAAACTAAAAATCAAAATCCACGAAGATAGTAAATCTTTGTGTTCTGCTCTTGTTTATGTTTTACCCTTTTGAGTACTTAAAGCACCTGATAGTGTCTCAACTGAAACTGCTAAGGTCTGGTCATTCTTTTGACCAAAACAAAACGACTTCTAAAATAAATTAATTGTTTCAAACTGACCACTCTACACAGACACATCAACATGTTTGTGTGTGTATATATATATACGTGAGAATGTAAATTTTATATATAATTAAATATATATGTGTCAACTGATCAACTGAACCCGAGGGAAGTGTTGGGGTCACATTCTTCCCTACTTATGCAGAAACAAGAATTAAATTTATCTTCGGGATTTTCACTTGAAAACACGTATGAAAGGTCAAATCTTTTCAATTCAGAAAGAAAACCCACACACACAAAGAAATATTAAAGTTTTTCTTTTTTAAAAAGATGGAATCTGTTTAGCGTTTAGTAAGTAATGGATGTTACTAAGTAGCTCAATTGGAAATTAAGTTTAAACAAAGAGACATTATCTTGAACAAAAAACTAAGAGACATGATTCTACGAATCAGATTCTTGTAGTATGAATTGGTTTGAGAAAAACGCATATAAAGTTTGTTTTTTTATAAAAAAATTTACTTAAAGACGGATGAAATGAAGCGAGAGAGAAATTAGGGTAAAATCGAGAGGGGTGAGTGAGCAAACCTAGAAACTTCATCCCAGAGAGGTCCTTTTTGATTAGCTTCTTTGAATTTATGATCAAGACGAGATCTAATTTCCAACAGAGTTAGGGTTTCTTGTCTCGGCCACCTTCCTGTTCCTCCGCCGCCGTCTCCTCCACCGTCGAGAAATCCACTAAAGCCACCTCCTCCACCACTGGTGCTCGCGTTTAAGTTACTGTCATTTCCAACCGTCGACGAACTTCCACCCATTCCATGTATCCCACGTGGCAAGAAGCCCAGCTCTTGATCAGTAGTGAACTGATGAAGATGATGTGGCGGAGGCGGTGGTTGAGCGAGGTTGAAGCCAAAGAAATCAGAAGGAAAATGAGAAGAAGTCGAAGGTGATGCCGTTGCCGTTCCTCCGCCTTTCATGAGCTGTCGGAGCTCCGGTATACCATACTGATGTTGATGATGATGATGACGATGATCCTCCATTTTACAGATTTTTATTCAGCTGAAGAGAATATCAAATCGAGAATGAAGGGAAAAAAGGGTAAAGGTTGAACCTTTTAATTCCAAGAAGAAAAAAGAGAGCAAAGATTGAAGGTTTTTTTTAGAGAGAGACAGATCGTCTAGTCCACGAAAAGGGTCGAATGTAAAGCTACAGGAGTCGATATATATGGTCCCATGACTTAATAACTCATCTTGAATGTGTGTGTGTATGAGAGAGGGAGAGAAAGAAAGACATGTATTATTACATAGCTATGTTTTTGTATGAGTTTTAATTATCTCTATCATTCGAATTCATGTCTGCATTTGATGTGTATGTCTTCATGTTAATGTAAGGTTTTGTCTTACTTTTAGACAATAATAGACCAAACCCTTTTCTTTAAATGTTGTCTCTAAATCATATTTTTTTATCTTAGGGCTTAATTTTGAATAACTAATAATCTTAATAATTATATGAAGTAAATTTCTCGACCAATCAAATTATATGAAGTACATTGTTTTTTTGGCTCTCTGTAGATATTTATGATGATAATTTTACTGTTTTTCACATGTGACTCCATAATTGATGTAACCTTTAATTTTGGAAAACAAATGGGTGTTTATAAAATTCTTGTAATTTTAATTATTAGGTAACATCATTGGTTTGGTTATAGTCTCTTCGTTTCTCCAGAAATTTTTGGATAAAATGTATAATTCAGATTATGAACCCCTAAAATAGTAGATATTCATTTCTATAATCTATACTTCCTATAGAAAGGAATGTCATAATTATTATACAATTCGACATATTTGGAATAGCTGATAAACATAGTTTTATAACTATATAAATTAATACTAAAATCAAATTAATATTTTCATTATAAGGAAATGAATTAAATAGAATGAAATGGCCGCAATAGGAGGGGGTCCTCTGAAAATTTACCAAATTATTGGCTTTTATGCTCCCCAACATATCAACCTGTCTAATCCCTAACCATTTGGCTTTATTGTTTCTTTTTTCACACTTTTATTGCTTCAATCCTAATGTTCACTATATTTTTTTCAAATTCATTTTATGAAACTTAAAAAAGAATCATTTAATTTTAAAACGTTATTGCTTTTAAGTTAGATTCTGCTATTGGAATGTTTTGATAAATTCAATTCTTATTTGTGTTCACAAATGTCATGAACCAATGAATCAAGAACTTTTTTCAATAAGATAATTTAATGGCCTAATGAAGAAACAAACAAGATTATGAACTTAAAACACGTGTCACAATAATAGCCGTATATTAGATGACCCTTGGAAAGTTTTACCTTTGATTGACTCTTGAGGTGTGAAACATCAACAGTTTCAATAGAGAATACAAGTCCAACACGATGTCGTTTCTTCTTCTATTTCTTTATTTTCTTTTGTTTATTTGATCTTCTCAATTTCACAATTATCCCTTATTTAAATAGAAACATGTTTGGTCCTTCCATGACCATAGACAACTAGCTAGGGTTTGCATAGCTACCCATTTAATGTCTTAAGACCGCCAAACACTTTATGATAATGTTTGAGACGCTACGTCCTGCGTCGTAATTTTTTCGATCGCTGATTCAAACAGCGGTGCGACTAAAAATCTGCGATCAACCGCAACCGCAACCGCCGGCGGCAGACAAACGAACAACATCTGCCGCAGCTGCAACCGCAGGATTGACCACAGCCACAGCCGCCTGCAGCGACCAAACGAACAGTACCAATAGCTTTGTTCGTTTGTCTGCCGCATACGATGCGGCAGTGACCTGCGCTCAAATGCTATGGTTAGACGCTACATTATTATTATTCGTTTGATCAATACAGGTTGTCGCTGCATATTCTATCGCAATTTTTTAATCGCAAACCTTACAATTACGTAGCGGTTAAATTTTTTTACCGCAGTTTTCTATGGTCGACCGCATCGTTTGACCGCACGAAATTACGACGGTCAAACGAACAACGTTTGGCCGCATGACGCAGCCGCAACTTCTTGAAGTTACGAAACAAACAACCATAATATTGAAACTAGCTAATAAGTAATCAATTTGAACAAAAATCAAACTCTTTTTGTAGGAAATTATCTGTATTAAACTAAAAGCTTTAAAACTCTTTATATATAAAACTTAAATTATTAACCGTCGACCTATTTTTTAAGATATATGTGTTTTGTGAATAGGTTCCCTATAGAGTGGCCTATAAATAATTTCCATACCGGCTCGAGGCGAAGTAGCATGCTTTTGCGCGAAAGTGAAACTATAAACTGAACTCTACTGAGATGGGCCGATGTTATGTAACATGCAGTCTTAAATTTTCAAATTATATAAATAATATTATACGGTAGGGCCTTTATTCATTCGTACATCACCATAAGTATTCCTACATTCATTCAGAGTCGGTCCTGAATTTAACAGGACCGCAAGCAAAAAAAAATAGGTCGTTTTATACTACAAAAAAATTGGGTCATTCTAATTTTTAAAATTTTTTGTTGTTATAAGGAATCGAACCGAATAACTCTAGGAATCAATTTATTTTTATTTACCATTTGTGCTAAAAGTACTTTTGAAATAAGAGCTAATTTTTAATATTAATAGTGAGGGCCGCAAGCACGGACTTGTTTGGCTTGGACCCAGACCCGGCCCTGCCTACATTCATCGTAAATCCGTACTTTATGATCAATAAAATGTATAGACTTTCTATTAGGGTACACGTTTTTACTAAAACATTATCGAAGAAGAGTTTTACTACTGCTACTATATATATACATTCATATTTTATATCTCAAATTCTTAAAGATACGTACATATAACGAGCTGTTAACTGGTGTGGAAAGAGAGTTGCGCAATCAATTCACAAAACTGCAGAAAGACAAAAAAAATACAATAAAAAGATTTAAATAAAATCGTGATAAAAGCAGAGTACGTAGAAAGTGATAAAATCATGGACAGTGCATATATAGTAACTGTAAGAAAAGAAGAGAGTTCTTAATAAGAGAAACATACTGAACAGAAGAATCTCAGTCTTGCTCACTCAGTCTTTAATGTCTTAATGAAAATATATAACTAAAGAGGAAAATATTAGTTAGTGTCTAAATCTCATCAGAGTGGTCAGACCTGATGACTTGCTTTTCACGTAAGTAGAGGTTTGATACATGCAATGGTACATATTTAGACGTATCTTAATTTGTACAGACAATTCAATAGTGCTCCTCAATAGTTATTTATTTATGAGTAGAAGAAGAACACTTTTACGTAAATGAAGTAAAACACTTTCCTTTAATTTCTTGTTAAATAATATAAAATTCCAAAACAAATGAGAAAAGCTGTTTGGTCTCTTAAGAATAGAGAGAGTAAATGCTCGAATTGGTTTGAATAGCCAAAACAAAGTCGCTGGAGCTGAGTCATCAGTCTTTCGATCTTTTAAAGCTCTGAACAACACTGGAACTCTACTCATTGTCAATTGGTTTTGAGTTGGATGCCCATGTTTTCTAATATGGTATCAGAGTCCAAGTTAGCTCGATATACGATTTTCCAGAAAAACGGTTTCCCATATTGGAAGTGGCCCGTATAAATGGCACGTATTGTCGTGGTATGTTCGAGATGTTGGTGTGTGTCATGCCCACATTTCGAGGAGGCCTATTAGAATGTGTGAAAGTCTCACATTGGAAGTTGGAGACTTTCTACACAAGTATAAAAGGGATATGGACTACTCCACTCATTTTCAATTGGTTTTGAATTGGATGCACATGTTTTCTAATAGAACAAAAGCCGAATGTAATTATACTTACAACAACATCGATAATGTTTTCTAATATCAAACCGAACCGAATATAGTAAGATTTCTGACTCGAAAAAATTGGAAATATTTGAATTCGAACACTCGAGTCAGAAGTAAAATCATTCACAAGTAATTAACATGTTATGGTCTATATATGCTTTGAAATAGATAATGAAATTTGTAACTTTATGGTTGAAAAAATTATACATGTAATCAGTGTATAAAATATATTTTTTGTTATTAGAATGTGTGAAAGTCCCATATTGAAATTTGTAAATTTTTTATACAAATATATAATGTGCATATATTACTAGACTCATTGCCAATTTATTTTAAATTAGATAAATTGGATGTCTATATTTTCTAATATTTGTATCCACCGCAAATTTCAGTCACTAAGTAAAGATTGGTTATCATTACGAAATTAAAAAGAATCTTATCATTGCAATACCAAATTATATCAAATGACACTTTTGACCTGGACACTTAGACTGAACTCGATTCTTTGATGAGTTTTATTCAGAAAAAAGAAAACATTAACAGAAGTGTCAAAGACAAAAAAGGAAAATAATAGTGGAGATGTCCTTTTCAAAAAGCTTATGTAGTATTTAAATTTAGGAACTTATATAGTTGATCAAAGAAACTTTCTTACCCACAACTAAAAATTGTCAATCCTATGTAATCCAGGGTTTATTTCTTGTAATAATAAAATTGTGTTAATTAGTGAATAATTCCATTGCTCGATGATCCACCTGCATGTATTATTTAAGTTTAGTTGGAGTTTTTCATTTGATATCATTGGGTTCTGACTCAATTTTTCTTCTTTTTGTCAAAAATAATTGTGTTTTGATATTTGTAAGAGGGGAGAACTTGAAGTGTAATCTCTTAAGCTCTCTAAGCCTTTTGCCTTTAAAACGTAAGTTCAATCTAATTTCTTTGGTCCATAAGTTTATTTTTTAACACTTACCAACGATCTAAAGTTTTATCTATTCGTCTACTACAACCACTCAATCAGAACCTCGAGGGTCAAAACCCGACTCGAAAGTTTTGAGAACTTCCCGGATCCTATGAATTCTCACTTCTCATAAGGAATTACATATTAAGCAAAACTTTTACATACACCCACCATCCATCATTTAAATACGCAGGTTAGTTGTCATTACTTGCATCGGAAGCTACCGGAATACATCGATCACCGATCTCCGCCAATGACTTCTGATAACTCTTCAACTAAATCCTCAAAAATCTCAAATTCGATATCCAAAACAGTTTCTGCGACTTGTGCGTCGTTCTTTGATCTCCATATTCCAAAACCCTCCGTTCTGAAATCATGCTCCACCATCATATCGATTGTGTTTGACTCCACATCTCTCCAAGATCTCAATCTCTCGCATACTCTTCTAGCTACAATGGCCGTTTCAGCTTCACCATCAAGAAAAAGGCTGACGCTTTGTAACTCCTCTGTTACAAGGTCTGAGATCAATGCTTCCACGCCTTCAGGAACTTCTTTCATCTCATCAAAGTATGTTTCGAGAACTATCTGACTTATAATCTCACAATGATAAAGATTTTTCATCTCTTCTTCTTCTTCCTCTTCCTCTTCTTCCTCGGGTTCTTGCACTGACATTCTTTTCTCGAGTTCCATGGGATCCAAACCCGCAAGTTGCTCGAACCTACGAAGCTTCTGTAGAAGCAGATGCTTTGCTTCTGTAAATCCAGATCCAAAAATAAACATTAGTATAAGATGATCGAATTGGATAGAAAGCAAAGGCGTATTAAAATGCTTTTATATTCATACAAAACCCTAACTTAACCTACAGATTCATTACAGAATATGAGAAGTGTGTCGGTTTAACAAAATGTTTAACTTTTCCAAATCTAATAGAACTAGTCACAAGAATTTTAAACCAAAATACTCTCAAAAATGTCATACATTTTACTAAACATTGTGCAGGCACTAACATGAAAACATCACTGAGACAATTCAATAAACACTATTCGTGCACGAACATGTGACTGTTCTGTTTCGAAAACGTAGTCATCAGTAAAACAGTTTGTGAATTAAATGAAAAGTTGATAATTTAAGACAAAAGAGTGGTTCGAAATAGTACTTTGTACAGATCTGAAGCTGGAAGGGATTTGATTGTCATCCATGTGACTGTCTTCGTCATCGTCCTGAAATGGAGGGTCCAAAACTGAAACTGGGCTACACTGTTCCTTATCTTCTTCTTCCTCCTCTTCCATTTCTAGTTTCTTTAGCTTCTCTACTTCATAACTCTCTTTCTTCATCTGTTTTCATACATAATTAAGTGCTTAATTAGATTGAATAATTACTTCAGATTAGATGCTAATTTGACTGATTATATTAGACAAATCTTTGGAGTTAATTTTGCAGACAAAAAAAGAGATTTGCATGTTACAAAACAAAGAACAAAACTTTAATTTCAACAACGCTAAAGGCTGATGTGATGCTAAAAAGACGAAAATGCCTTTGCCTTCAACTGTTATCACATCTCCGGAAAGAGCCAAAGCCACTAATATTTGGGGGTATTTTCGTCATTTTATTAAATTCTTACTTTGCCGCTAATTCAAAGGAGTCAAATACCCAAGTCAAACTAGTCCTCTATTATGTATTTTTAAATCTAATTACCATCGAGTTTAATTATTACGTACATGAATTATCTTTTCTTGATTTCTAAATAAGGAAGATGTGTTAGCACAAGGATTGTGGCTAAACAGATGGAGCAGTGTACAACACGCAAATCTGGAAGTGGGAAGTTTGAGAGTGCTGACGTAGCACGATCTCATTGGAAATGAGATATCAAACTGTGTAAGGAAGAAAAGATATTCGAAGAAGGCAAGTTCGTGGTGATGAATATTGCTGAATATTCATTTAGGAAAGAAGAAACCCTAGTGCAAGACACATATAAAAAGGTGGTGTCGTGAGGCAGCTAGAGTTGTCGCTCAAGTGAAGAAAGAATTGCTCTGTGTGTAAGTGGTTACACACGTTCTCTGGTGAGTGAACAAAGAATGTACACAACTGTTTTTGTGGGTGAGTTTTGGGTAGATTAAGAATTGGTCAGTGATATGCTAAGTGTTAGTAGTGCGTAAATCTGATTAAACACTATTGTAGAATTGTGTTTAAGTGATTTCTAATAGAATTTGTGTATTATACAAAGTTCTTGGTATCCTCTATACTCTAGTTCTTTCAAGATGATCAATAATGCAATTCTCGTTTAATAATTAACTAAGACAGAGACAAACCTCTTGACTATCGTGGCGAGGAGAAGCCAGAGGAGATGAGAAATCCGGCGTTTTAAAACCGCCGGGGGAAGGCACTGTTTGGAGAACAAAATGAAACGGGCTTTCACAAAAGCGTTTATCCTCCGATAAATCTTCACCGTTCATTGACTCATACAAAAACTCATCCCTCTGATTTGAACTGTTTGATTGGTTGCCGCCGCTAACTGACGTTTCGTAATCAACGTCCCAAGATCTCTCTCCGTTGGAAACACTCTTTGAACTCCGTGAGAACTGCGTGTCGGATGCGATTTTCTGCTTTTGAGAGGAGTCTTTTTCTTCTTCTTTGCGTTTAGATTTTCTTGTGACTATCTTACGAACAACCGGAGATTCCCATCTCAACATATCTTTAACCGCAGAAACTCGTCCGCCGTCTTTACTGCCGCTGATTTCATGTCTCTTCCTGTGCGTTAGCTTCTTCAACATTGACCCAAATATCCCAAAAGCGTTTCCTGCGTTTCGCGTTTTCGTTTTCGACCCTTCCGATGAATGTTTCTGTATCCTGACGGCAGCTTCTAGCAGAATCGAGGCGGTTTTTGCCGGTATATTGACGAAAATCGCGTTTTGGCTCCGATTAGGTGACTTGAGTTCAAAGAGTGGAGATTTCCTCGGGTCAGGCGATTCACGGAGGGAGAAGAAACAAGCGTTGCGACAGAAACGTGAAGGAAGTCCCGCGTTCTGAGAGATGGGTCTACGTTTCTTGACATGTAAATGTGTTACTGGAGGAGTGATTTGACAACGTCGGTCGGAGATATAACTCCGAAGCTGAAACGGCTCTTGATCTTCTTGTAGAAAATCTTTCAAATGTCTCTGAGACGCCATTATCTATCAAATTCCAAACGACAACACAAACAGAGTAGAAGAAAAAACAGTACTTTTCGTGAGTTGGTTTAAAGTGAAAGCTTTTGGACTCAGATAGAGAGAAAGTGACGGTGATTCAAAAATTGTTGATGGTTTAGAAGATCGAGGCAAGGGTTAAGTAAATAGTTGTAGGTAGGAAGAAACAAAATAGTTATAATATAATTTTGTTTTAGTCTATATTTAAGAACACACCAACAAAAAATATAATATTTTTAAAATTCAGACAGCAACCTCAATGTTTATACGAATTTCCAAAGGGAACAAGAAATATTTTTTTAATTCGAATTGGTCCCTCTGATATTTAATTATTCTTTTATCCCCACAAGTCGATTTTCTAAATTCTTTACAGAAATATCGAAGAGCATTTACATGACACAATTTCTGTAACTTTTTCTATAACTTTTTCTGTAACTTTTGGTTTTAAATTATGATTGTGTTTCTGAGAATGGTAATATTAATAAAGTTGATTTCTCAGGTGGTATATATTAATGTCAGAGTAACGCGTGCTTTCTTTTCTTTCTTTCCTTCAATTACTTCTCATAAAGGTAAATACTTATATTTTACATAGTTTTATTGCAAAAATCTAATTGATTTTATAATATAATAAACTAGATTCATAGTAGAAAAATATTCGCAATTACATTTTATTAGTAAATATAAATTAAATATTTATATAATTTTAACTTTTATTTAAAATTACTTTTAATATTAATTTTTATATATATAAATTAAAAAAAAAGAAAAATAATTATTTTTTACGAATTTAATAATATTTCTTTTGTTAGTTTAATAAAATATATTAATTATATAACCAAATTAATAACAATGATATATAAACTCATTTATATATTTATTTGAAATTTATTTTAGTGATGACACGTCATCATAGTATTTCTGTTAATAATACGTCAGAGTAAAATTATTTTATTAAAATATTTTTCAAATAATATATTAGGGATTATGGTAGTAACTTAAATCTATTTAGATTTATTTGAAATTATTTATAAATTAACATATAAAAAATTTAAAGAAATAAAAATTATTGCTTTTGCAAATGTAATAGTATTTTTTGGTTAGTTGAATAAATTATATTTATTCTTTAACCAAATTAATATCAATGATATATATTGTAATTATTCTAGTAAGTTAAATTTTTTTATATATTTAATCTGAAACTCGTTGTGGTGTTGACACGTCAGCTAAGGTTACTTTGTTAAAAAGTTTCCCAAATAATATATTAGGAATATAAAACTTTTAATGTGCATTTGCAAGAACATATTATATTTTCATTAATGTAACTAATCTGTTAATTTAGTAGTATAGATCTTACTCTCAAAGGTGGTGAATGGCAGTGAGTTAAAGAAAAGTTTACGTGGCTTTACTTTCTATGATCGAAAAGAAATGTTTGGAACCTCAGTCACTATGGAGTGATCATCAACTTTTAGATTTGGTCAGTATCACAATCTTTTTTGGGATATATGATAATTGAAAGTTGAAATGATTAGTGAGTATAGGAAAAATGATAGTATTTATATGAGAAAGGTATATATTGGCATGCTAAGTTACATTTACATCAAATGAACAGAAACCTTCATAATTTTATCATAATTATTGTTCTTAACTGGCAAAGACATTTTTATGATTGGGACACTTTACTAGAAAGCAACTTATCAATAATTATTTTGTAAACAGTTTGTATAATGATAAAAGTTAATCAAGATTAAAAAAATATACAAATAATGCTTATATTTTTATATAAAAGTATATATTATTTATTAAATTAATCACCTTTGTATATTAGGTAAGGTTGCTAGTGGTTGGCGTTTGGTAAGTAGTTATCTCAATATTCTTGTTTTCACATGTCAATCAAAACTTAGGATATACGCAAATGTCTAAAATAGCACATTTCTAAATTTTTGTTCCAAAAACAGCATTATTAGTTTAAATTTTTAATAATAGCACAAATTTAATATTAAAATATATTTAAACTATATTTTAATAGAAAAATTAAACTCTAAATTAGAAATAATGAACTCAAATACAATACTTTAAGTTTATGTAGAATTTATTTAGAATAAATAAGTATTTTTAGGATTTTAATTTTATGATACTAGATTTAGAAAAAAGACTTTAAAATGTGTTATTTTATGATATTACTCTACTCCAAAATTTGTTTATTGTTATTCATTTGTCGTAACGTTATTTTTTTTGCGATGCTTTGGGCACTCAATTATAAGTCTAATTATATTGTAGTAACGTTATTTTTTGCGATGCTTTGGGCAGTTATAAGTCTAATTAGCTATATGATTAATTTAGTTGTATCTATTTTCAGCTTGTCTGGTAATTCAAACCTAATTCGATTTACATTTGATATAAATAATCTAACTGTTGTTTAGAACATCAATTAGTCAAAGAAATATATTAAATCAAAGCATGAGTAATTTTTTCTTTTTTTATTTTGTTTTAAAAACATCAATACTTTTCAGATCTTGAGTCAATAGAACATGTCTAATAAAGCAAAATTCTTCTTTAATAGAGAAACCACTCAAATTAAATAGAATATATTTGTCCACAGTACACTGTATTCGGTCTGACTGTATATAGAAACCATATAAATTTACTTATTTTCTACAAAATTCAATTAATTAAATTTAATTTTCTCTTTAGATTTTAAATTATCCATTCAAACAAAACTGATCCATTTTTTTCTACTTTATCTAAACGAGTACGGACATTTTTATAATCATTGAATAACTCATTCATTGTTGAACTGTTCTTTAGGATTACTCTCTTTTTATTGTTGTTAAAGAGTTAAGATTAATATAACGTGATGACTAATTTGAAAAGACTATAGTCTTGTTCGTTTAGTCGCCGCATGCGATTGCGATCAATCATGCGGTTGCGACTGCGGTAGATGTTATTCGTTTATCTACCGTCGGTAGTTGCGATTGCGGTTGATCGCAAATTTTTAATCACACCGCTGTTTTAATCAGCAGTCGAAAAAATTACGACGCAAGACGCAACGTCTGACCAGTGCGTGTGCCGCAAGTACCTACGGCAGCTAAACGAACAACAATCCACTGTTACCGCTGTCGCAGGAATCTACGGCTGACAAACGAACATGACATATATTATTTTATATCTTCATTTACATTTTCTCATGTCGTCCTTATTTGTGTAAATTAAGCGCGTATAAATACAAAACATATAATTTGTAACGTATATAATTCCAAATAATAATCAATCAACTAATTTTCAATTCGAAGTATTTAGAAATAAAGTTAATTATAAAATTATTAGACATAAGGACAATAACATCGATTCATGAATATAAGAAAATAAAAATAGGGACAATTCAGTCGCGAGCACCGTCACATAAAAAAACGACAAGCTTCATATGCGTCCAACTGAAAGCCACACGTACATTCCACGACACAACGCCACGTGTCAAATAAGTCGGCGTTTTGTCCAGCCGCTTGTTTTGGAAGTTCACAAGTCGCCGCTTGATGACGTGGCAGTCCCCCTCATTGGATTCTTTTCTTGTTTTTTTTTTCCAATCTATTTCCTCTGTACCTTTATTATTATTATATCTTTTTCATTATAATTAATCTGCGGTTTTTTGTTTGAGAAGGTTCCAAGCAAGAAGACACTCATTTAAATATTTTAAGAAATTTATATTAGTATGAATAATATAGACATAGATGTATAATATCCTTAATATATTATTTGAGAAACTTTTTAACAAAATAACATTATTCTGACGTGTTAATAACAAAAATACCATGTTAACGTGTCAATTCTACATCGAGTTTCAGCTCAAATATATAAAATGGTTTAAATTACTAGAATAATTTCATTGATATTAATTTGGTTAGAGACTGAAAATATTTTATTCAACTAACCAAAAAATACTATTACATTTGCAAAAACAATAATTTTTATTTCTTTAAAATTTTTATACGTTAATTTATAAATAATTTCAAAGAAATATAAATATATTTAAGTTATAAACTAATTCCTAATATATTATTTAAGAAATAATTTAAGAAAATAACTTTACTTTCACGTGTTATTAACAGAAATATCATATTTACGTTTCATCATTACAGTAAATTTCAAATAAATATATAAATAAGCTTAACTTATTCGAATAATTACAATATATGTCATTGTTATTAATTTGGTTAGAATATTAATATATTAACAAAAAAATAATATTAAATTCATAAAAAATATTTAATTTTCTTTTTAATTTATATATAAAGAAATTAATGTTAAAAGTATTTTTAAATAAAATTTAAAATTATATAAATATTTAATTTATATTTAATAATAAAATATAATTTACGAATATTTTTCCACACGTATGTTGTGGGTATAAATCTAGTTGTTTATTAATGAAATAGACATTGTACTTATACGGCTGGTTCATATGAACCGATGAGATATTGAAGAGTTATGGGAAGGGGGAAAGAAGAGAAGTATGTCCCAATACAGTTTATGTAAGGGATTCAATAATAGCTAAATTACATACACCAACATTTTGGCAGATACATATGAATTATTGAAACCAAATATTTTTATTTATTTTAAGTTCGTGATTTTGACTTATTGCGAGACAATATTATGTCTCATCATATCCTAAATTTGGATCCTGTCGCTTGATTTGTAGCTTTCCTCCATGCTCATGCACGACTCTTATATTTCTATTTTACAATTCATTTACACACATCTTTGTATACTGAAATATATATTCCATCCCTTTCATAAATTCATTAATGTTCCTATAGACGCGGCTGCGGCACATTATTGTTTGTTTAGCTGTCGCAGGTTCCTGCGGCTGCAGCTGCGATAGATTGTTGTTCGTTTAGCTAATGCAACGGTCAGACGCTGTGTTATGCGTCACAATTTTTTCGACCGCTGATTGAAACAGCAGTACGATTAAAAATTTGCGATCAAGCGCAACCGCCGGCGATAAACAAATAAACAACATCTGCCACAATCGCAACCACAGTATTAACCGTAGCCGCAGCTGTAGCCGCAGTATTAACCGCAGCCGCAGCCGCAACCGCAGCCGCCAGCGGCGACCAAACGAACAACACTAATGTCTTCCGACTTGTCCACCATTTTCAATATGTGAATTAAAGGATTATATCAATACAAACTAAAGCATCTTATAAAATTTATAGAAAATAAGTAGAGGAATATGAATTCTAATAAAATTATATTCGAAAGAATTCGAATGATATGCGTCAGATATGTGTCTATATATATGCACACATATAATCAAAGAGAGACAGAGTTATCTCCTAAGGATATGTTTAAAAATTGGAACATTGTAGATGTTACTAATTTATTAGAAACTCTGTACTAAAGACTGAGAAATGGTCATACAAGGAAACGTCGTTGATGTTTCCACCAAACCAGACGTTTGATTTTACCCATATTCCTTTGGATTCTATTCTATTTTTTTCTTTGTAATAGAATTTTAGTCTACGATTATCGAGAAAACAAATTTAAAGAGTTGAAATACTAAGTTTTAGCTTCATCTATGAAAGAATTTGATCTCATTTAAGCTCATCATGTGGGATGATGGTTTCAAGTGTCGCAACCTCTCTTATTTCCGTCAAATATATGAATTTATTCGAATAAACCTATTTTTACTCGTAATTTTTAGGTATTTTATAAGTTACATAAATTGTATTTTTTTTTCGTAAACTACATCAATTTCATAAATTATTCAAATTACAGAAATTCCGTTAACGTTTACACATTAAATTATTATTAAACTTTATTTTAATTCGAAAATATGATTTTAATTTCAAAATAAACTGAAGTTAAAATTAGATTTTCGAATTAGAACCAAATTTGGTAGCTATTTAATACATAATCATTAATAAAATTGTTGCAATTAGAAAAATTTATGAAATTTATGTAATTTATGAAAAAAAAATATAGTTTATTTAGTTAAAGTATCTAAAAAGTACATATAGAAATAAGTTTATTTGAATAAATACTTGTAATTTAGATTTCCAAAGTAGGCCTGATTTCTGATTTTTTTTTATAAAAATAAATCCAGATTTGGAATTTGCAGAAAAGATGAATGGTGACATAAACATATAATTAGAGAGATTTTGAAAGGTATCATGATATAATCATGAAACTTTTTCTTTTATTTTATCATATAAGATAATCACTAGAATGGTAGAAGAACAATGAAGACACTCTTAACCAGTTATATATTTTTTTTTTCTTCTTAACTTAAAATATCCCAATCCCAGAGTCTGTGCTCGTCCAACATTAATTTTTGGTTTGATCAATGTTCTTGCTTAGCTCTTCAAGCTTCTTGAATCTCATTTTCTCGCTTTCTCCCTCCAACTGCGTACATTCATTCAAAAAGAAAAACCCATTAAGTCTCTGTCTTGAAACCGCCACAAGAACACAAATGCAGTGAAATTACAGACAGAAAAGAAAAACGCATGATAGTTCGTTTGGATATCTGACTTGCACAGAAGAGAGAGTCTAAAAGTAGAGAGAAGTGAGATCATATTGAACTAACCTCTTGTAGTTTGGTGATAAGCTCGACTTTTTCCTTATTCTTTTCATTGAATGCTTCAAGCGCATCCTTGTACTCTGTTTCCTGCATTGTTATGAACAAACCAGCTCAGTATCAAGTCGGTATGATTTGTGAGGTATAAAATTGGTCCGATCTATGGTTGATATGAAGCAACCTTATCTTAGTTCTTAGCATCCCAGAAAGGAAAAAAATAACAAACCTTTTTCTGAACTGTATGCCCCAATGGCTTTAATTCTTTGTCGAGAGAATCAATCTTCTTCCGGACCAAAGTAACTTCCTTTCTCATGGGATCAGCAAAACCTTCAAGTTCCTGATACATTTAACCAAACAGACATCATCAACAAGAAGAAGAGAGTTTCTTCTTTTCCCAATTAAGTTTTAGACCACGACACAGAGCTCATCTCTAGAAAGTAGATTTCAAAAATTGTGCTTAAAAGTATGAACTTGTAACCTAGAAAGTGAAAAACCCTAAAACCAGACCAAAATTTTCATCTTCTAATCTATTAACACTAGTAAATCCGATAACGAAGCTGAAATTTCTACTCTAAAGCTCTCTAAGCCATGAGAAGTTGCTCTAAATTACACAACAACGAAACTTGAAGCAGCAAATAAACTGATATTGTTGAATCACACGAAAAATCAAACCTCGCGGATCATAGAGAGACGTTTAGTCTCGTCTTCGACGCGACCGAGCTGAGCTTGAACTCTTTCTCTGATCTCCATCTTCTTCTTCTCGATCTCCTCTTCTTTGGCCCTGAACGCCGACAACGCTTTCATTGACAACTCATCGTCTTCCTTCTTCATCTGGCTACTGAAGCTCATGCTCTCCGATAACTGATCACCAAGCCTTCGGCCCTGATCCGCCGTCGCCGGTTGCGACGTCTCTGTCGGCTGCATCTTCTTCTTCTTCCAAAGAACTAGTGCGTTCAATGATTGATGACCGTTGGATATTTTTTATTAAAAGAAGCAAAATGGTATGACTTGAAGACAGCTGGTGTTTCTCCTCCTCCACTAAACCGGAACTATTAACAGTAGAACTTAAACCAAACCGAACCAAGGTAACCAGTATCTTATTGGGAAGCCGTCTTTGGGTTAGCAGAGGATTGTTTATTTATTTTTTATTATCCCTAATATATTATTTTAGAAATTTTTTAATAAAATAATTTTATCATAACGTGTTAATAACAAAAATGTCATACTGAACACTACAACAAGTTTCATCTTAAATATATAAAAAGATTTAAGTTATTAGAATAATTACAATACATATCATTGATATTAATTTGGTTAGAGAATCAATATATTTTATTCAAATAACAAAAAAATAGTATTAAATTTGCAAAAAAAATAATTTTTATTTATTTAAAATTTTAATACGTTACTTTATAAATAATTTCAAATAAATATAAATAGATTTAAGTTATTATCTAATCCATAATATAATATTAACAGAAATATCATGCTTACGTTTCATCATTACAGTAAATTTCAAATAAATATATAAATAGGCTTAAGTTATTCGAATAATTATAATATATGTCATTGTTATTAATTTGGTTAAAGTATTAATATATTTTATTAAACTAACTAAAAAATACTATTAAATTTATAAAAAATAATTTTTTATGAACTTAATTTATATATATAAAAATAATATTAAAAATAATTTTAAATTTTATTTAAAATTATATAAATATTTAATTTATATTTACTAATAAAATATAATTTACGAATATTTTTCCCCACGCATAGCGTGGATATAAATCTAGTTATTTTTTTAATTTGTGAATATCTTAATCCAGATACAATCTAAGTTTCTTTTGGAATTTAAATTAAGAATTCTTTACTAATTATGGACATATGTAAAGGATCGACTTACATGTATGTAGACAATGGCAAATAGCAACCAAGACAACAAAAACTGCGAAAATGATTTGTTATAAGAAAACAACAGGAGTGACGACAAATAAAAAACTTGAATAATTCAAGCGAAATGATTAGCCGCATCTATTGCTAATTTTTGTCTAGAAACTCTTAGATATTCTCAGTTTAGTTCATGGTTTAGATATTTCTCGTTTACAGACTTTATTACCAATCGTGGTGACCGACGTTGTTCAATGTTCATATCATCTCAATCTAATTATTTAAGGAAAGATACTTCTTCACACTTTATCTTCTCTAATTTTATCCAAAGTATCGTGGCTTGCTAAAGCGTAAACCACGGCGGTTCGACATGGTGCATAGACCATGAACGAGCTAGGCCGTCCATCGTATGAGCCATCCTGCATTGGCATGATCGGTCAAGAGATGGAACATGAGTCGCAATGAACAAATCTTAACTTTTAATTAAACAGGTTGACGTTTCTTACAAATGTGAAATATTCTGCCTTTCGATCGAGCCTACTAAATCCACCAAACAGAGGATCGTCCGAGTCCAAAACGATCTGGATCGTGGAAAATCATAAAAGAGATGAGATTCTATTTTCACTACAAAAAAAGACTTTGATATATGTATACCTTGTATTTCCCGGGCTTGGAGCAACCAATGCGGTAATCGAAGTAGCTACTAGTCCAGTGGAAATTGAAGACGAAGACAAGATCGCCTCTTTCGAATACAATTACTCTATCTCCTTCGTCTTTTCGTGATATGAATTGATGTTCCGAAGTCATAAACTGCTCCAATTGTAAAATCAGAATATAGTTTGATGGGTAATCGAGATTACTTACAAAAGATTAACTTAGAGAGACTTACACCGTAATTCTCTTCAAGATGTTGCATTGCCTGGTCAAATTCTTGGAGTCCATGGTATCTGAGATAATCCGCATCTCCCTACATAAGAATTATTCTTAATCAGAACACATCGAATCATTTATATATATATATATATACTGTACTTGGCCAGAATATAAAAACTCACAAGATCAAATCTGCGTCGGCATTTGTCATAACTGAAATTGTTCCCAGGAATCACGCTCCCATCGGAAAGATGCTGCTCTCCTCTGGGAAAATCGATCCATTCTGAAGGTTGTAGGAGAAGAAGAAATGTACTCTCAAAATAGTTTTTGTAATAAAAGTAGGTGAAATAAGCTCAATTGATAGAGTACCTGGATGTCCGAATTCGTTACCCATAAAATTTAAGTACCCTTCACCGCCTAATCCCATAGTTATAAGCCTAATCATTTTATGCAAAGCTATTCCTCTATCGATGAGAGGAGTAGACGGTCTGTCTAATGCCATGAAATCATACATATCCTGAAAACGAACAAATTCCATTCACATAAAGTTTAATGAAAATAGACAAGTATAATGGTGTCTAAAATCTGTACCTTGTCCATTAACCAGAAGGCAATTGTTTTATCACCAACAAGAGCTTGGTCGTGACTTTCAGCATAAGCAATACATTTCTCTGACCATCTTCTGTTGGTAAGTGTGTAAACAATGTCACCCATTTTCCAGTCTTCGTCTCTCTTCCTTTACACCATAACAAGGAGGAGAGTAAGACAGACTCATTTCACCATAACATTAAAGCAGATACTACTTAAAAGAAACTGCAGCATGAAAGCAGAAAGAAACTCACTTGAGAATTTCTATCCACTTATCAGCTATGGCCATGTGTAGACGGTAGTCAAATCCAACGCCACCATCTTGGACAGGAATACAAAATGTTGGCATACCACTAACCTGAAATAAAACGATTTTATAAGCATAGATCACAAGATAGCCAGCACCAAAAATATCTATCAACTTTCACTTGTCACTTAACTTTGATTTGGT
Organism: Pugionium cornutum; assembly: GCA_018901935.1. Taxonomy (NCBI): domain Eukaryota; kingdom Viridiplantae; phylum Streptophyta; class Magnoliopsida; order Brassicales; family Brassicaceae; genus Pugionium; species Pugionium cornutum. Next base: position 43,426 of record JAENJI010000211.1, on the reverse strand, counting down.
TAATTTTCTGCATTGAACTATCATTAATATGTTAAATTTTTAGCGGGTGAAGGTGATATGGGAAACAAGGAAAGATAGGGAACACATTTTTTTTATTTACATGGGATATCTTAGCTTGTCTTGTTAGGAATTATCTTAGACTACGGCACTTTAGTAAAAAATTATATCAGACCGGTGGGGATAAAGAAGAGATTCAGAAAACTTACGTCTTCACCAACGGTAATTGCGTCAGGGTAGAGGCCATGGATCATATCATTTACTAGCATCAGATAATTCACAGCATCCACATCAGTTTCCAATCCAAAGTACTCAGTGTAATTTCCAGTAAATCCAACCTATCAAAAACCCAAGAAAATAGAAGGTCAACAGATGGAAACAAAATTGGATAGGAACATGAGGAAAAAAAACATTTTCTGGAAAGGTTAGCCATATATTGTAGAAAAAAGGTTGAAGTACCGAGAGTCCATGATGAGTATACATCATTGAGGTAACACCATCAAATCTAAATCCATCAAACTTGTATTCTTCTAGCCACCACCGTGCATTTGAAAGGAGATATCGTAATACCTGTTAGAAGAGATACCGTTGGAACTAATAGTGCACAAGGAAGTTGTCTGTTCAAAGTATTTTTGATTAAAATTAAGGAATAAGTTACATACTTCCCAGCTCCCATAATTGAAAAGACGTGAGTCCCACATCCAATGGTAACCCCGAGGTCCAGAGTGGAAATAGTGAGCATCAGTTCCATCAAACATATTCAGTCCATCCAATGTATTTTTTGAAGCATGACTGCGCAGATTATAGAGTTGTAATATTATATGACTTGTAAAAGACCAAATGGTGGATGTGATTGTTTGCTTTCAGGAAAGCCTTCACTACCTATGAACGATATCCATCAGAACAAGCAGTCCTAATTCATGAGCTCTATCTATCAGTGATTTTAGTTCCTCTGGGGTTCCACAACGACTGCTAGGAGCAAAAAAGTTTGTGACATGGTACCTGCATTCATAATAAAACAGGCATGTTCCTCAGTAAAAAGAAAAAACAAGAATTGAGATCCTTGAACTACTATCTGTTTGAAGACACTGATAGCATGATGGCATAAAGGTATATTTTCGAAGCCATAAAATAAATGCAATTATATAGGATTCTACTAGAGCTCACTCGGGGTAAATACCCAAAGCTGGCATAATATGAATGTTCTTGTATAGCCATGATTTGGACAGCATTATAGCCAAGCCTTTTGATACGTGGAAGAACATCATCTCTAAAATTCGCATAAGTATTGATCAATGGTTCCTGCATAAAAAGAACACTATCATCACTCACATGATATAGAGAAATATCCAGAAAATGGAGAAAATGGTCAAGTGCAAAAACCATGCCAAAGGAATGTATCCTGTTTATCTATAATTACTGCATGTTTATACTTCATAGAAATCTGGACGTTGAATAGGAGCTCCTTCGTTATCTTATGTCTAAATTTTTCTAGTATATTCACACGTGGTGAAGATAGGGTCGTTATAAATGTTTTATTTGGTAAAATCAAGATGATACATTCCTTTAATTAGGATGCAGGGATCTGGATTTGAATAGGCAGATTATGAAATAGGATCTATGTCACTATATTCCAAGAACAATACTGAACAAATAAACAGTCTGCCATGTCTGGCATGTTGATACGTTATAAAGAAGTTTGGCACGCATCTGTTAAGGACCAAAACATAATTATTTAACACAAAGGGGCAGACACGCACCGTGCTACTCATGCCAACGTGAGCCTCATAAATCCTCAGCGACTTGGGTCTCTTTGGTTGGGGATGTACGAATACATATTTCTCCTGAAAAAAGAAAAGAAATTTAATTGATGCATATAGGAATGCAGTTGATGCATATACAAACAACATAATCAGTTGATGCATATAGGAAAACCAAAGATAAACTGCAACATTAAATGGGCCATAGAAGATGTTCATTTATTGTTCATATGTATCCGGAATCGTCGAAGAAAAAAATCTACTTTGCATTGCCATTTGCCAGCATCAACTTATCTATAAATCTGAATCTTCAAAACTATAGACATGCACTGCCTCAATCGTTTTCCACAAGATAATCATACAAAGAACTGTAGAACTTTACCTCTTCTGGAGGATCATAGTATATACCATTGAATGGGATTTCACCTGGAGCTTGCACCGAGAACTTGATCCAAGCAGGAATTGAGTCTTTAATGCCAGATGGTGTATCCATACGAATCTGGAGTTTTGTGTATCAGAAATTACTTCAGCTTCATTACATATTTCATATATTTGAAAGCAGTAGCCGAAGCCAACTCATTGTGATTTTATCCAGAAATATATAGATGTCAAGCAGAAGATTTGATATAAGTTTTTTAAACATATGCAGCACAAAAAACATTTCTTTCTGTTGTAAAAGCCCTCCCATATCTTTCTGTGCATAATTTTTCTTTAAAAAGATTGTTGGCAACAGTGGGATCAGAGCTACCTTTACGCGTGAGCCGTGGGGGATTGCAGGCGAACCGTCAGTGTTGTTGGGCAAAAAGATCTCCCAGACGCCAAATTCATTCTGTGAGAGATTGGAGGAGATAATGATTCGGAATTCAGTATTTTCATATTTTAAATGAACTAAGCAAGCATACAGAATTTAAGTAAATTGGTCAGTAGACCATACCCGAGTCATGATATCTGCGTTGGGATTCCAGTTGTTGAAATCTCCAATAAGTGATGCAGACTGAAACAGGCGAAGATAGAATCTTAGAAAAAATAACCACACAAACAATCGAGAAGTACAAGTTTCCATAGATGTGTGACTAAGATGCTAAACCTCTTACAATTAGTTTAATAGAGCGAAGCTAAACAGGGTTCACTGATTTCTAGTTCCACATAATACCACATAATTAAACCACGTTTTTCCTCTTTAGTACTATTGTCCATCAGTCCTCCATGAGACAGGTTTTATGAGGACTAAGGTAATTCTCAAAGTTTTCCGTGGTCGGGCAGCAAGATTTAAATGCTAATCCTCATATGGCCAGCCATAGCATTTTGGCGACTATAGGACAACATGTAAACATCCGACCCTTGTTTTGTGTCTAAATGTCTCCTTTGTGGACGCAAATGCAAAATATAAGGATTATGTTTACAGTCGTGATTATGAATGAAGAAATTAGTAAACAAAACAATTGTCTATAGGGGTGAATGAAGAAATCAGTAAAGCAAGCCTGGTGGAAAACTACAAGAAACAAACCTTAGCTCCAGGCGCCCACTCTCTGTAAGTTATACCAGCATCACTGAAAATTGCAAATGAAAATAGTTAAAAACAGTATATTATATGGCCCCGAACATAATTGCCAAAAATCTCTAATCACTTTAAGGGATAAATTTCATCAACTTGGCTTTATACTTCAAAATTAGAGATGGGATGGGCAAAGCAACGAATAATGATAAATTAGTGTCTCACGTAATAGCATCACGGAGGACAACTTCTTGCTATTTTTGGATTACGATCCGATGTACAAAATATTTTTTGAGATGCAAAATCAAGAAACACGTGATAAGAATGAAATTCAGCTAAAAATCGATATAGAGTTCATTATCCAATGACTATTTCTTCTTTGTTGCAACCTAAACATGATAATTTTACTGAAGAGCTATTGGTGGTAGCAAACAGTTACCTGCGCAAAAATCCTAACTTTTCATAGCCACGAGAGAATGCGTCCAGACCACCCTCATACTTGTCTATTTCCTCACGCAATCTTTTGTACTGTCCGTAACTGTACCAACAAAAATGCAAGATACTTGAGATGAATCACGAGTAACAATAACATATGGTCTTGCTACAAAATTCTACAACAAATGTGAGAATAGTCCTTCAATAAATAAGATTTGAAGGCTTATATACTCTAAAGTAGGTATAGTATAACGAGACAACTTGAAGCACGTAGTACAAAATATTTTTACCGGTAATCAAGATGGTTACTGTAACTCCGCAACATGGGATCTATCTCATATATTTTCTTCCCATCACCAGGTGGGGGAACTATCCTTGGTTTCACCTCTTTCTCCTTTACAACTTTCGCACCATTGTAAACTTTACTCGAAACGAAAACAGCCATTTGGTCGTCTGTTCTTACTGCCTCAGTCTCTTCCACTGTTTGACTTTCTAGATTAAATCTCTACAAAGAAAAATGGTTTCATGTTAAAATATCTTTAAAATTGTAATGCAGAGAAGGTAGAAGCGCTAACAATTTGCCTCTGCAAATATAACTCACTGATTAAAGAGCACAGATGAAGAGATATCCACCTGTGGCGTTTCTGAAAAACTGCTGGGACCTTGTAATTCATGAGCCATCAATGAAGCACCATCGTCAAGGTTATCAGGTACTAAGACTTTCTCTGACGCAGCGATAGATTGTGACAAAGAATCAAACTCCGCAGATTGATTCCCAGCAAAGATCTTCCCTACAGACATGGATCTAATCAAGGTATCTGGAAAGAGAAGACTAAAAGCAGCATCCATGTTTGCTCAAAATCCTTCAAAAACAAATGTATATTCTGTTTTCTACTCAATTTGATCATACAATAATCTTCCTAACCTATTCTGGAAACTAAGCATAGGAAGTCTGAAAAGCAATTTATTTCACTCCATTGATAACATTTTTCCAGAAAATTTTATTCCGCAGCGAAAAACACTGGTTCGAATCACTACCACAGTTAAAAAAGCCAGTCCTATTACAAATATCGCTAATCATTCAACGAAATCAATCATTACACTAAGAACAACAATGGCGTCCCATAGCAAAGCAAAAAAAGGAAGGGAGAGAGAGGCGTACGAGAGAGAGGGTGTTTCTTCATGAAGAAAGAGACGTTGGAGTATCCATTAAAGCCGGTTCTGAGATGTCGCGCATAGGAAGAAGAAGACAGAGGAAGAGGGAAGCGTGAGACCACAATACCTGGAGTAACAGACAATCCGTGAATCACCACCATATCCCTCAGCTTCTTCACTTTTTCTGGATCTGGAAGAAGAAGAAGAAGGAAATCGAATGTGTGGCGGGTTTGCTAAGTTTTTTGGTTTTTGCTAATTGAGAATTTGTGATTGCGAAACGGAACGAAACGAAACGATTGCTTAAAGATCAGTGAGAGTGGGGTCCACGCAGAGCTCACATTTCACAATTTCCCATCGTCCATTTCACTTTCCTTTCCTTCCTCTAATTAAACTATGATTATAATTTTGTATCTTTAACGGTCCAAACTTTATTGCAATCGAACCCATCGCGAAACAATCATATCGTACCCACGTGAAATGTACAAAAACAAATGAATGTACATTCACGAGATAGTCCAAGACACACCAAAATTATTATATTTGAAAATCAATTACTAACATCAATTTCTTTTCTTCTGGGTTTCCTTCCATCACCTATACAAACTTATACGACTAAACCTATTTTTACATATATTTTTTTGGGTTTTTTTTAACTACATAAACTGTATTTTTCTTTCATAAATTACACAAACTTCATAAATTATTTTAATTGCAGAAATTCTATTAATGTTTACACGTTAAATAGCTACTAAATCTCGTTCTAATTCAAAAATCTAATTTTAACTTGGGTTTATTTTGAAACTAAAACCAGATTTTGGAAATAAAACAAAGTTTAATAACAATTTAACGTGTAAACATTAACGGAATTTTTGTAATTGGAATAATTTATGAACTTTATGTAGTTTACAGAAGAAAAATACAGTTTATGTAACTTATAAAAGACCCAAAAAGTACGGGTAGAAATAGATTTATTCGAATAAATTCGTGTAGTTGACAGAAATAAACCCTATTATATTTGAAAATCAATTACTAACATCAGTTTTTTTTCTTTTGGGGTTTACTTTCGTCACTTATACAAACTTATACGACTAAACCTATTTCCACCTGTACTTTTTGGGTCATTTTTTAACTACATAAACTGTATTTTTCTTTAATAAATTACAAAAACTTCATAAATTATTTTAATTGCAGAAATTTTATTAATGTTTACACGTTAAATAGCTACTAAATCTCGTTCTAATTCAAAAATCTAATTTTAACTTGGGTTTATTTTGAAACTAAAACCAGATTTTGGAAATAAAACAAAGTTTAATAATAATTTAACGTGTAAACATTAACGAAATTTCTGTAATTGGAATAATTTATGAAGTTTATGTAGTTTACGGAAGAAAAACATAGTTTATGTAACTTATGAAAGACTCAAAAAATACGGATAAAAATAGGTTTATTCGCATAAATTGGTATAGTTGACGAAAGTAAACCCTTTCTTTTTCTGCTCCTTTTAAAAAAAATTGTTAAATGATTTTCTTAAATCACTTCAAAACATTTTTTTCAGGTATTATTCAATTTTTTTAAAAAAAAATTTGTGTTTATCTACTCATCTAAAATATTAGAATTTTTACCCATGAAAGAATTTTCACAAAATTGAAATTCCCTTACCGTCTTTTATGTTTTAAGAAATGTGAGGTTCTCCACTAGTTTATAAGGCAACAAAATTATGACGACAAAAACAAGGCAACAAATTACCAAACGTTTGAAAAACGTAAAACACACCTTTTTATCGGACTTTAATTTTCAACCAAACTAGAATATTACGTGTGCTATGCACAGATTAAAATTAACTTTTTAAATATTTTTATTATTTGAAGAAAAAAATTATAAATATATTTTAATTTAAAATATTATATATATTATAAAATAATGGTATTACTATTATTATATATTATTCAAATAATATTACATTATTTTATAGTTATTTTTATGATACGTTAATCAAAAATACATTTATAAAAATTTGAATAAAATATTTGAAACATGTTTTAAATTAAATTAATAAAATTAGTAGTTTTAATTAATTTTGTTATGTTATAGAATCTATTTATATATAGAATAGTCATACTAAAAAATAATTATTAGTTATTCAAATTTAATAACAAACAAATGATATAATATAAAATTTTATTTGTAAATATATTGATTGTTTGGAAACAAAAAAAATTGAGTGATATAATTTCTATATGTTTTGTGATTTAGATATACCGACTATATTATTACACAATATATATATATATATATTTCTATAAAATAATTATTACTACAATATATTAAATTTAATTATTGAGTCAAAAAGTAAATTTTTATGTAATATAAAAATGGAATTAAATAGTGTTAATGAAGTTTCTATATCTATAAAAATTTGACATATTTACTTTCCTCATATATGTGTACAATAATTAATTATTTATGTAAAAAACAATCTTCTATTTTTAAAATTGGCGAGTAATTAAATGTGTAATTTACTAATTCAAAATTTCTTAATTTTTGAATTTTCATATATTTGAAAATTAAATAGTATTTGGAAATTTTATAATTAAGTTATCTTATTAAGATGTTTAGATAATAAAATAAATAATTTCTATTTAAAATTAAATTAATTAGTAAAATTGTTGAGAGTGAATATGGTGATAACACCTAAGCAATTTTCACTCTCAATGCTTCTCCTTTAATATATAGTAGATAACGGTAAAAATATAATTGTTTACACAAAATCAAGTATTTACTCCATGTTTATTTAAAGCTGCATGTGAGGACACTGTGCTATTATTTCTGGCATTTAAAATAAACAACTTTTATTTAAGAGTAAATATCCATACATATTTCTGAATATTGGAAAAAGAATTCAAAACCAAATAAGAAACCAAAATAATAATAATAATGAAATCGAAAAAGTGACTGTTGAAATCTCGATCTCTATTGATCTTCCCAACTAGAATAACTCAAACTCAAGGTGTTCCCCAACTGCCTTGCAGTCCAAGTAATTGCTTTTTCCTTCATGATTCGGAACTCCATAGTCATAAAAATCTGGAAGCTCAGGGGGAATCGCACACCGGATCAAAGCCCAGTTCAAGCCTTCAAAAAACGCGTGCCGTTTTATCTCCGCCGCTCCTTTTTCTGTCCCTAACCGGTTCTCAGGTTCCTTGACCAACAAGCCTCTAATGAGATCCTTAGCTTGGAAACTCACGTTAGGGTTATCAGGAAATTTCAAGCTCTGAAGCACTACATTAGCTATAGTCTCCTCATTAGTAGATCCTTTGAACGGAGTTTTACCATAAAGCAGCTCAAATAGAAAAATCCCAAACGTCCACCAGTCAACCGCTGCACCGTGACCTTCGCCTTTGATGATCTCTGGAGCGAGATACTCGTGTGTCCCGACAAAAGAGTTTGATCTTGCATCAGTTGGTTCTGCCACGAGTTGAGGCAATGACTTAAAACGCGCGATTAGGTCGGATTTCTTTAGTTTCTTCATCATTACGCGGTGTTGTTTGGCTTTTTTCTTGGCCGTACCTGACCCACGGGAGAGTTTAGGGCGGAAACACGAAGGCTCTATGCAGTTAGATCCAGTGCGGCTAGCTGAAGAGAGTCTCATAACATCCGCATGGAGCGGTGATGATGAGTTTAGAAGCGTTGGACTCACTGTACACCTTAACGATAGATCGAAATCGGTGACCATAATGTGTCCATCATCGCGTACTAAAATGTTCTCGGGCTTCAAATCGCGGTATATGACCCCGAGCATATGCAAATACTCCAATGCCAGAAGCACCTCCGCGACATAGAACCTGTTTTAATAATATTTAACAAGAAATTTACATCACAAATCATAAAAGCATAATTAAAAGGTTAACCACTAAATTAAATAAGAAACAAAGTACCTAGCCGCTGGCTCAGGAAACCACCTCCCAGGCTGCTTCTGCCTTAGGACATGTAAATCGCCTCCCGGACAACATTCCATGACCAAACACGATAAGTTATCTGAAGTGAAGTGAGCGTATAACGTTGGAAGAAACGGGTGATCCAGCATTTTGAGTATATCTTTCTCAGTTTGAGCTCTGGAAATCTTATTCCTTCTCTCCAAGAATTCATTATCCATCACTTTTATAGCAAACAAGCAGTTTGTTCCCGTGAGCTCAGCGAGATAAACCGTTCCTATATCTCCGCAGCCGAGCTTCTTCAGAAGATTGAAATGTCTTAAACCCAATGAACCCAGCCCGTGTTGCGCCGTTATATGCTGAATAGCTTCCCATCTCACATCCTTAGACATGTGAGGTCTGTTTCCAAAGCTAGATCTTGTCATTATGTTATTGCTCTTTTCTTGTTCTTCCTCGCTGATACTCGTGCTTGAGCTGTTGCATCCATTACATTCCTCGCCTTTGTTTTTAATTTCCGAGTTCTCGTTGGCGTCTTCAATGGCTGCTCCCTCTAATATGAGTTGGTGTGGAGGACTATCTGGATTCATCACAACAGATTTATCGCTGAAAGAACCAATTTCCACACTTTGTTCTGTCATAAAAACAGATTCTTTGTGATTAACTTCTTTGCAGGATAGAGAATCTTCCTCAATGATCTCATTGTTGTCATATTCAGAAACATCTTTGATCTTTTTATTACTGAATGTAGATGCTAGAGAAAGCTGAGATGTCTCTGAATTGATCAGATCCAGAGAGTTTCTTATCTTATCAAGTTTGGTCTCTGCACTAGCACAGATCTCATGGGAGGTCTCATAGCTTGAGCTTGAGAAATCAGAAACCAACTCATCTAGACAACCTTCTTTGACCCTTACATTCGGCTCAAGATTTGTTTCTATCGGTGAATCTTTGGAGAGATCTTCTTCTTTAGCTGCAGCGTTATTCAAAGCAAAATGGCATCTATGGCAGAGAAGTTCTTTTGCAATGGGGTCATAGAATCCATCTACTTCATCATACACATTCGTTGCCTTGTTCTTCACGGAACCTTTGTTCCTTGGTGCAGGTTTAACTCCTCCGCCACGTGGAATGGTTCTGGTTAACTTAGCCACTCTCTTGCCGTTAACTATGGTGGAACTCGGTGTATTAGCATACAACAACCTCACTTTTCTAACTGATTTCAATCCAACAACTGTCTTATTGTTGACTGACCCTGGCGATGATGAACCGAAGCTCCTCTTGTCGATGCATAATTCCTCGTCGTCAAGAGACAAGTTCTTGTCTTTTTTAAGCATCGTCATCTCATCGCAATAACGCTTTGATTTCTGAGATTTTTGGCTAGAAGAATGCATCTGAAGAAGACGAAGCTGCTGCGATATACTATCGGATGAACTGCTTTGAGCCTCATCTAGTAACTCGACAAGAACAGCTTTTCCTTCTTCGCTGGCTCCACTTCCCGGTTCAACCAAAACCGAACCATAAACAGAGCCTCCAGAACTATTATTCTTAGGAGTTCGTTTGGAAGCTGCAGTTTCCGATGCCTTAGAGACGCATAAATCTCTCAAAGTCTGTTTCAATGTAGCCGGTTCTGCATTTCTTTTGCTCGGCGATCGAGGTCCTCCAGGATTCGAGGTACTTTTCAGAGCGTTTCTCTGTAAAGGACTATTGTTTCTACTGCTACTGCTTGCACCAACTTGGTAAGAAGGAATCATTCCTGATGTTCGAATGCTTATAGACTCAAAAAGTTGGTTGATATCATCTTCTAGTGATCCTCTGTAACCTAATTTCAGTACCGGTCGCTCCAGATCCTTGTCGTCTACAAGGCTTGATCCAGAATGTGGAATAGTGGTTGATTTTGCAGAGTAAACAATTGAATTTTTACGTTCTTCTTTCTCTTCTACAATTTCACACTTTCCAGCAAATGAACCCATACCATTAGATCTCAGTCACACAGCATCTTAGTAACACCGGAAATCAAAGTAATCTTAAACTGGTAGATACATCTTTTGATCTCACGCACCTGAAATTATCTTCACAGATCAAATACATCAACTTAAAACACACACACAACTTTCAAAACAAACCCATCAGATTATTTTAACAATAGATTTTGATCAATGACTGAAGAACATAACAGAAAAAACCTCTGTAACAGTTACATATCTGGAAAATCTAGTTCCACAATGTCTACTACGGCAGAGTTCATGTCTTAGTTCCACAGAGATCGAGTCATTTTAAAAAATTAAGGAGTTTATACATGAAATATGATGTTTCCATATCAAAAGTCAATCTTTTAGAAAATATGAAACCATAAGTTTTGGTTTAAGCGAATTTGTGTTTATAAGATGTTTACTTATTTAATGATAATAATAAAACAGACTTGTACAATTGCGTAACAGTACATAACAAAATTGATTCATCAATGAAGAAGAGTAAGACAGTACCTGGCTAAGTTACACAGAACCCTATTGAAAGTTGACGAAGGAATAGCTATCGTTTCTTCTTTTGTTGGGTTTTTTTGAATAGGTTTGACAAAGATTCTGCATTTTTTCTGGGCAGTTTGAAGAACAGGAAGATGGGACCCATATCATATGTTTGTGGGTCTCATGTCACAACGAAACTAATAAATATTTTGATTAATTTGATTGACATGTTGATCACTACTGAATTTTATTTGCTTGTTCGATTCCTTGAATTGAAATTATTCAAGTTTCTTTATTTGGAATCGTCATCTGTCTTTCATATTTTCGTCTTAAGCAAAATGGTTTAATATGTTTCAGCAGATTATTATCATGTCATTTTGCAATGATAATTGAAGATTTTTATTTTGTATAATTATCTAATTTTATCATCATAAGTGATCAATTTTTTCCTAAAGGCAATAGTGAAAAACATGACCTAATGTGGCTTATGTCGATTTGACAATAGTGTTGATTTTTCATCTCTAGAAATATAATTTAATACATAGCACTTCGCTCGAGGAACACAATAATTAATGTTTAACAAAAATTCAAACCTAACATCACTTATTTATTCTATTTTATAACATATTTTAGGATTATTTACTTATTTTTATTTAATTAGATACTTTGTAAATTATTATATAAAATTAAATATATTTAATAATTGTGATTATTTATATTATCCAGAATTTTTATAATTTATTGAAAAAATAAATTTCTTAATTTACATGCTTTTAGCTAAAAAAATATTATAGTATGGAACAAAGAGAATATTAACTTATATTTATTTTTAGAATTTTAAAAAAAGAGTAATACCCTAAAATAGCACCATTTTAAGTTTATCTTCCAAATTTAGCACAATAAAACTAAAATTCTCAAAATAGCATAAATTATTATGTAAAAATAATTATTTACCTTAAATAAAATATATATAAAATTAAAACATAATGTTTGGGTTCACTTTTTCTAATTTAGGGTTTAAATTTTTTTCGAATAAGTTTTCAATTATTTTAGTATTAAATTTATGTTATTTTTGAAAATTTAAATGACTAGTGCTATATTTAGAACAAAAATGCTATTTTAGTCAATTGACCTTTTAAAAATCTTACCTGTTTTTAAGCATATCATCATTTTTAGAATATTATATTTTGTTAAAAGTTAGATATGTTCGCAAATCCAGGAAGACAATAAAAAGAATGGACCACAATAAATAGCTTAATATAGTATTTATATAAATAAGGTTGGTCATCATTGTTTTTTAGGTATAACATATGTTCAGATTTAATATCAAACAGCTAAAACAAAACTTTTAATTATTATGATAAAAAACATGTTTGGTTATGATCAAATATTCGAACCATCGCCTGGCCATTGTGCGTAGCACTAAGCCAACAGCTAATATTATGCATTTATTTAGTTTTTGCTTACAAGAATTATAGTTGACTTAGGATGATAAATTTTTGGTTTAAATGATAACATAAAGTGAGAAAAATCTTAGATCATTTTTCTTCTATATTCATTCATAACTAGATTTTGATCTACGCTCTACGTGGAAAATTTTTTTTACATATAATAATTAAATTATTTATTTTATTAATTTAAATCATATATATATATAATTTATCTCATAATTAAAATAATTTTTTAAAATTTTTTAATATTGATTATAAAAATGAAATAAATAATAAAATTAGATTATACAAATAGATTTAAATTGTATATATTTTGGATAAAATTATACATATGATAATTATTCAATTAAACTAAATTTTTGTTTTATATTTTTTTGACTAATTTTCAAAATTTATATTTTATCTTATATTATATGACAAAATACATTGTATGCCGAAATATTAGAGATTTACATATAATATACTGTATAATGATACTTTTCGTAAATACTCTAGTAAATTATGTCTTAGATAATATTTATTTTAAAATGCTCTAATAATGAGACACATCAACGTGACACACTTGTAAATCACACGTGAACATAAAATTAATTTGTTAAAATGATTCTCAATATATATATATATATATATATATATAGACAAAACTAAATTATCTACTTTATGAGAAACTTAGCCTTCGGCGTTAGAGAGATTAGCCGTAAACGAAAGATGCCTCATAACTAATCCAGCCGTTGGTACACGTGTCATCAAGTTGAGCCGTTTGCAGAAGTCAAACACACGGACAACTCGTTGACTTTTTAAATCTCAGACAGAAATGGTGTCCGGTCCGCTTTTGTTTTGTTTTCTTCTCTCAAAATGGTCTCTGAGATTGGAAATTTTACAAATGACTATGAAAAGATTAGTCAACAAAACCTCCACTTGAAATCTCTTAAAAAGCATGGATTTTGTGTATATTTTGGAGCATAGATTATGTATTTTACATTATAAACAGTTATATACTTCAATACTTAGCAGAGTCACTTAATCATTTAAAACTTTCTTTGGATAAGTCACTATGAGACAGAGAGTCCTTTGGCTTGTAATTAGGATCTTGTTTCCACCTAATCTTCCAGTTTCTTAATTTCAGTTTTTTCCCTGTCTTGATGAAACGAAATAGGATGTGAACTACTAACGGAAATGAACAAGTTTAGAGAGTTTATTAGTCACACAATCTTTAACACACACAAAACCCCATAGAAGCACAAATGAATGAAGAGATACTGAAAAACGGAGAAAGAACAAACATTAAGCATCCGAAGAAGAAGAAATCTAAAACAAAATCAGTTTTCTTCCAACTCAAACTTTCATCAAAGAAGCAGTAAGTTTTTCGCGTAAAACCGAGTAAACTGATCTCCATCCTTGTTCCGTAGGGTGAAGTCCATCCCAAAAGAAAGCAGATTTAGGATCATCACATATCATATACTTCTTCACTCCCTTCTCATCCACACTTCCACAGTTATACTCCCTGCTCACGCCTACGCAGCATGGCTTCAACGGATTCTCAAACCTCGTACTCCCTGCATTTTCCACAAAAACTGATCAGCCTAAGGAGAGCAAGAAAAATATAAACTTGTACCTTTACCTGGATTAGCTCCATTGTTCTTGAAAACAGTCAAGAAAGCATTGTAGAGATCAAGTATGATGAAAGTCGACTGATTGGTCTGGCTATTGAGCTTTGCCACAACTTGCTGCAATAAGTTGTTGTGGAGGTTCACTAACGCGTTTTGTGACTCGTTGCAACTCATGAAGGAGGATGCAAAGGTGATGCGAGGAAGACAACCGAGAGGTTGCAGCGACGGTACTGCAATCTTTTTTACTCCAAGAGCATGGAGCCTCCTCAAATTCACCTCTGTTTGATCCACCACTTGTTTTATGAAGGCTGGGAATTCCTGTGAGACGCAAAGAAAAGTAAGAGATGAAACTCTATAGCATACACAAGACGGCTTAATAATTTAAACCGGCTTAAACTGTTTCTATGTTCTTACAGAAGCAGGGCGGTTTTGGGCGATGAAACTGGAGTAGTCATTGCCGGCGACGCTGACGAGAGCTACGGAGGAAGTGAGGTCAGAGGGAGAGTAGATGTCGCCGGCGGTGAGAAGCTTCTGGAAGAAATCGATCTGAGTGGTCATGTTGGGAAGTGGAGTTTGAGTGTTGAAGACTCCTGTTCCTCCGTACGCAAAATTCATTCCGTACTGTAACCGTTTCTTTCCAGCGTAATCTTTCCAGAAGTATGGGATTGGTGATTTTATCCCCACGAATTTGGCTACAAAATTTGATTTACATTACTTTCATTCAAGTATATATCTTGATAATCCCTTAAATTTTAATGGCTAAACATATAGATTTTACAAAGCCTGTGGTTTGAATCTTTTACAAACTTTGTTTTTAGTAAATATCATTCCATAGTTGACACATTTCATCGGTAACAATTTCATCAATCCTAATAAATTTAGAGAGACAGACTTTTTTTGATATAAGACTTGTTTACACAGTCTCATTAAAAATATAAATACAAGAAACTTTGACAGTTCATACTTTGGTGTTTAGCTTTATCGTTTTTATATAATAATAGTTAAAAGAAAGATAAATAATTGGACAAGAAGAAAGAAACAGATCACTAGTACCAAATACAATGTAGGCAATTATTTTATAAATTAATTATATAATGTATATATCCTTTATATAGGTTACATTACTATTGTTAATATTGTAAGAATATATTGTTATTATCCCAAAATAATTCAAGACAATGCCCATTTAGTTATATATAGGAAATTAACGAGAAAGAAAATGTTTATAGGTTTATAAAAGGGAGAATAAAAATAAAGTTTTAAGATTAATAAAAAGAAAAGAAAAGTGAAAAATGACTTTAAGAAAAGCAAAGAGCATTAGTGCAACAAGAAGATGACGAGAAAGGAAAAGAAAGAAGCAAAAGTGAGTCGCGCACTTGATTAACACTATACTCTATACCACTCTTCCATCATTGTTTTTTTTTTATCTTATTTAATATCATTATTACGAGTCATCATTTCTATATATATTTTATATGCATCACTAATTTTCATGTATAACTAAAAGAATACATGTGTTATGCATAGAAAAAAAAATTAATATTTAAATTTTATTAATTAAATAAAATTTTATTAATATTCTAATGCTTATGTTTCGTATCAATATATGATATAAGATATTAATAAGAATATTAAAAAATAATAAATATGAGATACAATTTTTATTTTTTTGCAGTTTAAATTTTTATTGTGGGAATATTGAATTTTCGAATATATACAAATATTTAATAGATTAATACAATTTTTATATTTTAATCGGTCATAATTATACGAAATAATTTAGTTTATTTTTCAAATAATAAATGAGAGTTTCAAATTTCAAATTTTAGATTCACAATATATTTTGACTGTTTGAAAATTCATGTACTATTAAACTAAATAATTAGGTTATCTAATTAGAATATTTGTCTAATAGAATAATTAATTTAAATTTTTGATTTAAATTAAATAGTAAAACTGTCGAGAATAAACGTGGTGATCACATCTCAACAAATTTTACTTCTAGTGCTTCTACTTTAATATATATATAACATCGATAGATAGGTAACTAAATCTAATCAATCCTAAAGCTAAAATCATTCAGGTGAATACATCAGGAGATTTTAGTTGATTGTTCAATCAAATTGAGGATCTTTTGTCAATATAATTACTTTTGATTAATGGTATTTTATATAGAGTAAGGTTGTTAATTAGTTACCTAGAAAATCGGTGGCGACGCGGCCGTCAGAGAAACGACCGGCGGGTTTACCGGGGAAAGTGATACCGTAAGGGAATTTCCAAGAACTTGAGAGAGATTTCTTAATGTTTCCGGTATCGACATAAGAATCTCCGAACACAAACAGCTTCGTTGGTCTGAATCCGTACAAGTGATGATTCTGATTTGAGCCATCAACTCTACTGATCTCACCTGCACACAGATTTCGAAACAAAAGAATTAAAAAGTTTTGGGGAATATAGTTTCAAAGATTTCGCTGCGATGAATGTAAAATTTCGTTACCAAAGACGAAGATAGACAGGGAGAAGAAGAGAATGATAAACGAATCCATTTACAATATTCAGAGCAAAGGTTCTTCTTTTAATGACAAAAAGAAAGATTTGAGGGAATTGGAAGTGAATTTGTGTTCTCACTAAGTAAAGTCTTGTGTGGCTTTATATATATATAGTAAGTCATTTAACCCTTAAGAGTTGATGTGAAACGACTAAGAAAAGTAGTCAACTTTCGTATGTTTGTTCTTTGTGTTCATTCAATTTTGTATTGCGACACTTTTTTAGTGTGTATAAACGTTTAGTTGACCGAACTTGATTACTGTTTACTACGCACGATGATGGTTTGAATTTGTATTGAGTTTTATGACTATTTGTTGTTTCGTATTTTTTGATACTTTTTAGGTCTTTTTTTAACTACATAAACTATATTTTTCTTTCATAAATTACACAAACTTCATAAATTATTCCAATTACAGAAATTAGATTAATTTTTACACGTTAAATAGCTATTAAATCTGGTTATAATTCGAAAATCTAATTTTAACTTGGGTTTATTTTGAAATTAAAACCAGATTTTCAAAGTAAAACAAGGCCTAATAACAATTGAACGTGTAAACATTAACGGAAATTCTGAAATTTGAATAATTTATGAAGTTTATGTAGTTTACGGAAGAAAAACATAGTTTATGTAACTTATGAAAGATCCAAAAAGTACGGGTGGAAATAGGTTTATTCGCATAAATTCGTGTAGTTCGGAAGTAAACCCTAATTTTTTTAATAATTAGAGATTGTCCGAAGATTCTAAATTTTAAACTAATTTCAATATCTATTAATAAATTATATTTCTAGGTATGCAGGAAACTTTGTCACATGGTTTAATTTTAATAAAAGTATACAAGTTTTGGTGAAAAAAGAAAAAGAAAAGTATACAAGTTCTTAGTCAACTATTTTGCGCAATCTATTATTTAATAGTTTATTTCTGTCAACTACACAAATTTATACGAATAAACTTATTTTCATCCGTACTTTTTAGATCTTTCATAAGTTACATAAACTATGTTTTTCTTCCGTAAACTACATAAACTTCATAAATTATTCCAATTACAGAATTTCCGTTAATGTTTACACGTTCAATTGTTATTAGGCCTTGTTTTACTTTGAAAATCTGGTTTTAATTTCAAAATAAACCCAAGTTAAAATTAGATTTTCGAATTATAACCAGATTTAATAGCTATTTAACGTGTAAAAATTAATATAATTTCTGCAATTAGAATAATTTATAAAGTTTGTGTAATTTATAACAGAAAAATACAGTTTATGTAGTTAAAAAAGATCCAAAAAATCCGGATGGAAATAGGTTTAGTCGCATAGTCTAGTTGACAGAAATAAACCCATTATTTAACCATTTTTGTCTTCTATTTTTTGACACCACGTTTTTGTTTGCTTGAGATTCATTTAATTAGCTTACAAAATATATGAATAATTTTCTTTAAAATAAAATAAAACACTTGAACAATAATTCAATCAATTGACTATAGTAATAATTTTAATTCGAATTTAAGTACGATTTTTAGTATGCTTTTGAACCTTTTTATGCCTATTTTTTTTTATAAAAAAAACTTATATACTTTGTTATTATGATTTTTTATCT